>SJYX01006232.1:161867-188887 GCA_006410675.1 Oreotragus oreotragus
ACATCCCCATGCACCAGCCCCAAGCATCCTGCATCCTGCATTGAACAAAAAAAAATAATAAATAAATACAAAAAAAAAAAAAGACCTTTTCAAAACTGAAAATAAATAAATAAATAAATAAATAAGCCAATTTAAAAGAAGGAAGGAAGAGAGAGAAGCACAAATAATACCAAATTTGAAAAAGAAATAACATGTACAGCAAAGATTAAAAAGAAAAGGTATTATAAACATTTTGTCAATACATCGACACCTTAGATGAAATAGATTATTTGTAGAAACATACAAATTACCAAAACTTACTAAAAATGTAGAAAATGTACATGGTCTTCTAATCATTAAATTAAATTGGTAGTTTAAATCTTGCCACAAAGAAAATGGTAGGTTCAGACATTTTGTAACTGCTTTCTAAACATTCAAGGGATAGATAATTTCAATCTTATACAATTTATACAGTGTTGCAAACAGAAGTATACTGAAATTATATAACCCTAATGTAACTGTGATATTGAAACAGACTGGGACCAATATAAGAAAGGAAAATGACAGGTCAGTCTCATTCATGAATATAGATGGAAAAATTCTCAACAGTGTTGCCAAACGGAGTTCAAAATACTCAGACATATATCAAGACTAGGTTCAGTTTATGTCATTAATGCAAGATTGGGTTATTGCTAGACGCCTCAGCAAGGATATAGAAGGCATGAAGAACACTATCAACCAACTTGACCTAGTTGACATTTCCCTTTTCCTGGTAACAGCAGAATATGTGTTCTTTTCAATTACACATGGAACATTCACCAAGATAGAATGTATAAAATGGTCTTCAGTTAATTTAAAATTCTGAGTATTGGTAAGAATGCAGGGCAACAGAAACTCTCATGTATTATTAGTGAGAATATAAATTGGTACAACATTGGAAAATAACTTGGCAGTATCTAATAAAGTTGAAGATTGACATGCACTATAAATTAGCAGCTCTACTCTTAGGTACATATCCTAGAGAAAAAAAGTTTAAGAGACATGTATCTGAATGTCCATAATAGCTTTGTTTGTGGTGGAATAAGAATGAGAAGTGCCATAAAGTCCATCAGTTGTTTGATGAATACGTAAGTTGTGATGCAGCCATGAGGTAATATCAATGAATGCTGATTTTAAAAGCAAGTAACAGGAAACTTCTGCTTCTGGCATCCATATGTATCTCTGTATCCCATGTGTTAGAGTTTCTCTGGGGAACTTGCAGCTCCTAGGTTCTAGTGTGTACACATTTTATAATAGATACTGCCAGATTGCCCTTCAGAAGAGTTACTAATTTGCATTCTTCCCAGACTCCTCATTTTTCAGTGCATATTTTTGTTTTATAATTGGGATCATTTATTTTTCAATATTGTGGATTTTTCTCATTAGTACTACAATGTGAACACTTTCCATGTTAGCAGATTTTTAATAAGCAATTTTATTGAGTGTATATTGTTGCTTTTTTAATCATTTCTATATTCTAAGTTATTTCAGTTGTCATCAGTTCTTTGGTATTATAAATGTGTTATAGTGAAAATCTTTCCAAATAAGGAATTTTGGGGGAAGGCTTAATAGGGCTATCTAGATAGAGAAGGGGAGGACATTCCACTTAAAACTTAAGAGCAGATGCAGAGATAGATTTGACACAGTAAATGGTTGTTGAAATTAATTCAGATCTGATATAACCCCAATACATACACACACAAAGGAGACTTACATAAATCTAAGTTCAAAGGAGACAATGGTGTAATGTGTCTGCCAGAATTTAACAGTTTTGATTTTTGTTAATAGAACTATAGGACTGACCCTACAGAAAGTAATTTTTCTATGCTGACCTAAATTACTACTTACTGTTTTTATTTCTCATCACTAAATTAAATGTATTTTCCAAACAAGAACAAAAAATGCCCATTCTGATATTTTCTATGCGTGTCAAGTTTTGGAAGTATTATTATTTGGAAGCATTTGGAACCCACGTTGCAAAAGGGATTTTGAAAATGGTATGCTCAGAGAAGATTTATGGGGAATGGCGCATGTTTTGTGTCTATCAGAGGAAACTTTGGTGTAGATGGAATCAGGTCACTGTCTTTATGTGAAAGTTTTTGTAAAGGGATCCTGTTTATGTTTACAATGAGTAGAATTAAACTTAGCTATAGGAAATATTTTGGCTTGTATAAGGACTAACTAATGTGAAGGACTGATGTTGAAGATGAAACTCCAATACTTTGGCCACCTGATGCGAAGAGCTAACTCATTGGAAAAGGCCCTGATGCTGGGAAAGATTNGAATTAAACTTAGCTATAGGAAATATTTTGGCTTGTATAAGGACTAACTAATGTGAAGGACTGATGTTGAAGATGAAACTCCAATACTTTGGCCACCTGATGCGAAGAGCTAACTCATTGGAAAAGGCCCTGATGCTGGGAAAGATTAAGGGCTGGAGGAGAAGGGGACGACAGAGGATGAGATGGTTGGATGGTATCACTGACTCAATGGACGTGGGTTTGTGTGGACTCTGGGAATTGGTGATGGACAGGGAGGCCTGGCGTGCTGTGGTTCATGGGGTTGCAAAGAGTTGGACATGACTGAGAGACTGAACTGAATACCACTGTGATGTGTTTGGGGAGGTAGGAGGAACTCTTAAGAGGTCAAGCTGAACCTGAAGAACCACTTGGTAGAAATATCAAACGTCAAATATTTACTAGAGTGATTAGATTCAATAGCATTCCAAGTCTGAATTTAGTATGTACATTTTATCTCAAGTTGAAGGCAGATTCTGTTGACCCTTGTTAAAAACAGTTCTTATATCCATTCCTTTCTTACTGTTCTCAGGATCTTTGTCATTTTTTTGCCTAAGTTTTTCTGATAACCTCCCAAACAGAACTCTTGGTTCTAATTCTTGGTTCAATCTTAGCATTTTGTGTCAAATTGCTTTTGTAACAGGTCTTTTGGCAATACTGCATATGCCATGCTGATCAAATCTTTAGGTATTACCCATAGCCTAGGATAAAGTTCAGAGATTTTGGCCTAGAATTCTTGGCTGTTTACAAGTTGGACCTTCATTGTTTTACTCACATAACCATTTATCGATCACAAACTATATATCAGAGAAAGTGTTAGATGCTGGTGATAGATGAATAAGATAAAGCACTGTGCCCAATATTAGTAAGTTCAAAAGAGCTTGGTAGACAGGTTTAGAACAAGTTTTTGTTTGTTGGTTAAATTTATTTTAAAGGAAAAGTGTAGGTTGCTGTGTTTAAAATGGATAACCAACAAGGTCCTACTCTATAGCACAGGGAACTTGACTCAATGTTATGTGGCAGCCTGGATGATAAGGGAGTTTAGGGGGAGGATGGATACATATAAATGTATGGTTGAGTTCCTTTGCTGTCCATCAGAAACTATCACAACATTGTTAATTGGCTATATTCTAATATAAAATAAAAAATTAAAAAAATAAAGGAAAGGTGTAGGATTTTGAAGAAAAGCATATTTAGAAGACACCAGCTTGGCTTAGAGACTCAGAGAAGTCTTAGTTTCTACTACTCCTTGACAAGAATTTTCTGTCTTAATCAAACTAGTCTATTTTCTTTTTTCAAAAACACGTAATTTCTGCCTCATGGTATAATTTTTTAAAAATATAAAACATTCTAACCCTATTCTCTGTACTGTGCTTCAAGGTAGGTCATGTTTTATAGCTTCCCTCATTCCAGATACCATGGGAATACCAGACTACCTTACCTGTCTCCTGAGAGACCTGTATGCAGGTCAAGAAGCCAACTATTAAAATCAGACATGGAAAACGAACTGGTTCCAAATTGGGAAAGGAGTACATCAAAGCTGTATAATGTCACCCTGCTTATTTAACTTACATGCAGAGGACATCACGTGAAATGCCGGGCTAGATGAATCACAAGCTGGAATCAAGATTGCTTAGAAAAATATCAACATCCTCAGGTATGCAGAGGATGCCACCCTTATGGCAGAAAGCGAAAAGGAATTAGAGAGCCTCTTGTTGAAAGTAAAAGAGGAGAGTGAAAACGCTGGCTTAAAATTCAACATTCAAAAAACTAAGATCATGGCATCTGATCCCATTGCTTCCTGGCAAATAGATGGGGGGGAAAAGTGGAAACAGTGACATTTTATTTTCTTGGGCTCCAGAATCACTGTGGGCAGTGACTGCAGCCATGAAACTAAAAGACACTTGCTCCTTAGAAGAAAAGCTATGACAAACCTAGACAATGTACTAAAAAGTAGAGACATCACTGGTGACAAAGGTCCTTGTAGTCAAAGCTGTGGTTTTTCCAGCGGTCATGTATGGATGTGAAAGTTGGACTGTAAAGATGGCTGAGTGCTGAAGAATTGATGCTTTCGAATTGTGCTGAAGAAGATTCCTGAGAGTCCCTTGGACTGCGAGGAGATCGAACCAGTCAATCTTAAAGGAAATCAACCCTGAATATTCATTGAAAGTTCTGATGCTGACACTGAAGCTCCAATACTCTGGCCACCTGATGCGAATATCTGACTCTTACTTTTTGTATCACTCATTTGCCTTTTATTTATGTGTCACTGACTGTGATATATTCTATTTAAATGTGTTGCTATTACTCTTTTTATGTGGATGTCTGTCTTTCTAGTGAGATTATAAATAGCTTTTGGATATGTCATACTTGTTTCTCTGTCCCACAGAGACTTCTACACAGGCCCCAGGTGACTGGCATATAAAGATTTGTGGAATGAATCATTTTAATAAAGATTTGTGGAATGAACGCATATTGATTTCATAAGCTAAATAATCAGGATGTTGTCATAATCAAACCTTCTACCTTTGATTGTGAAAGACCCTTTTTTCATCATAAAGTAAGCTTTCTCTGAGTCCCACCCCATCCCCTACCATTTTAGGTAAATATACTTGCTGTTTCAATTTCAGTTAGATATGATTTTCCAGCACTTCTTCCAGGACTTGCAGGAGTGTAAATCATTGTAGTATCTTCTGCCATATCAGATGGCATCATTACCTGTTTGGTGTGTATGTCAAGGAACTACATAAACAGAGAGCAATTAATATTTATGTAAGTATAGCCCATCAGATATCTCCTTTTCTCAGTCTGTCTTTACTGAAGTTTTCTATCTTTATATCCTCTCTCCTTTAAGAGTGGATCTTCTTTTATTCCCATCGTCCACTTTTATATAACATACTCCATAACGTTTGCAGTATCTGGACTTGTCTTTCTATTTCCACAACACAGTCCTGGCTATGGCCTAGCTACATCACATTTGTTTTTTTGTATCATTGAAAATAGCAAGTATTGAACACCTTTTATGTGCAGGGACTGGCACTGGGCACTGTGGCAATTTGCTATATTATCAGACTCATCCTCACCGACATGGACATGGCTCTTCACTGTTTGCCTTCTTTCCATCTCTACCAATACTTTGGTGAATAAATTGTCTTGTTTAGAGTTCACCATCACATGCAATTGCAGCTGACTCTAGGTAGCAGCTTTAGATTCCCTTCGGTGGTGATGGTTGTTTCTTGGGAGTGCAATGAGAGAAAAACACAAGGCAAAGTGGACAACCATAGTAACTCCTTACTGATGTTGCCACCATTATGGCAAATTGTTTGTGATTTGTGGAAATGGACTCTCTTTTATCAATGGTTGACTATCAGTTCCTTTTTCTGGAGAGAAGTCATTAGTTAACGCAGCTCAAGGATTTGTCTGAGAAGAGCAGCACATCAGTTAGAATGCTAATTCACTCAACTGGCAGCAAGCACAGTGAAATGACAGCTTGGAGGGGGGTAAGAGGAGTGTCTGAAAATGGCAGCAGATTGGTATTTCGAAAGGGGAGGGAAATTTCATAATGATGAATAAGAAAGATGACATTTGGTGCTCACATTTAACTTGCATTGGATGTCCATATAAGGGTCAGTATGCATAACCTCTCTTGATTAGGCCTCCGGCTGCCCAGCAGCTGACTGGGTGTATACCCTTCAGACTGTAACCAAAAGAAAGGCCTAGATAATTAGGCCAAGTTGAACTGCAGGAGGTAGCCAGCTTCTCTGCTGCCTTTTGTATATTCATGACCCAGCTTGATTGATGGAAGGACAGTGTTTGGTGACACTGTCATTTGCAAGTTGAAAGGTAGACTGCAGGCTGGAGCCAAGATCAGATGTGCTTTAAAGAGTCCTACAATAAACTCATTTGGATGCTGATGATGCTCACATATGCATTTCTTTGTTTCTAACTGTTTCTCATACACATCAGTTAATTTGTAGAAATTAGCTTGGTTGTTTTCAGTTAAAACTGCACACTAAGTTACAGCAGTTTTGTTTAAAAAGTTGTATGAAGTTGCTACTGATATACCATGTGATGTGGGTCTCAGATGTTTTCATGTGACATTTTCACTCATTTCTTATGTAGGAATCTCAAGTATATTTCTTGAACTGATGTACATCACCAGAAGCAAGTGACTTTTTTTTCCTCAGGAAAAAAGATAAATTTTCTCATATTTCACATATTTCAAAATTTTTAAACACTGTTGTCAAAAAGTTTTCCAGAGAATATTACTTTTTTAAAGGTATTCTATTCTTTATCAAAAGGTATATGAATATATTCAAGGTTCACTTTTAATATTATGATCATGCAAATGGTCTTTTATTCATTCCCATGTCTTTTCTGTTTACTGAAAGAGTTGATTAATTTCAGGCTTGTGGCAAATGAGTTCAAAATACTAGCTTCACCTAAGGAACATATTTATTAATTTGAACCTAAGCTATCATAAATTATTAGAATTAATACCATATTTTGTTGGTTAACAAAGAAAAAGGGAAGGAAGGATGTTTCGTGAAGAATTTTTTATGTTCCTGCTTCACATATATTAAGCTACTTCTTAAATCTGTCCTGTGAGAAACACCATGTAGTTATTCTAATCAATCTATTTTTCAATATTTTTGGTATTACACTGATGCCTTTGGAAGATAGACTTGTTCTGACATTGTTAAATAATCAACATGAAAATGATTTGAATATCTTCTCTAAAAAGTCCTTACATGTATATTTTGGTTGTATTACCAAACTTCTGTTAGTAACCGTAACTTCAGATAACATAAGTATAGGTTCTCTGTAAGCTGTGAAGTGCTGTATAAATATCAGTAGTAATTGTAGCTGCTGTTGTTATCATTATTAACAACAAATCCCAGGTAGTTGTAACAGAACAGTACAGATGAAGTAGTCCTCCCATCATATTTTTGTCAACTCACTATTACTGATCAGATATGAAACTTTTTATGAAAGCAAAACAGCAAAGAAAGACTTTACCAGCTCTTTCAGTTATTTTCCATATTAATTATCTGACTTTGCTCCTCCCTTCCAGATGCTTGAAAAGACAGTGTCTCTAACTGACAGTAGTGCTTTTGTCACGAAGGTTCTGGAGGGTGTTCAAAACATACTCTGATAACTACAAAAAACACGCATATTCCTTTTAAAGTCATCTTAACTGACATTTGAGATAAGCATCTGAAATCTGGTAACCTAAATCTGCCTGTATAGTATTCAGAAACTCTTGGCTGTAATTTGTGGTAATTCTTTCTAAATCAAACAATTATCTTGTAGCAGAAAAAGTATTAATGTATCCAAAATGTTAGTGAAAATGTTATTTTTGTCACTTGACTATCTCAGGATTTTAAATTATTGGATTAACTTTTAGATTCTTCTTATTAGAAATTAAAAGCAAGGTGGATGTTTTTGTGAAATAAGATAGAAATTAATATCTCCTTTTCAAAGAGAACTGTGCCTTCTTGAACCAAATTGAAATGTATTGTATATTTTCTGCTACAGAGCAATATTCTTAATATGTTCGTTACTGTTCTTCTCATTACATCTTTTCAAAAACTTAAAGGTTTATCAGTTTGTCAGGAGATTCTGGTTCTTTCTAGTGATAAAATAAACTTGACACTTGTTCTATGAAGGCATCTTCTCCCTGCTTATCAACTCTTCAATTTATGGCTGTGTTTTGAAATTTGTGCCTGTGACTCCCATCTTTGTATTTACTCCAATTAACACATAAACCCTAATTAGCCAGATCAAGGGACTTGGGAGTCCATAAATGGAAAGTGACATGGCAGAGCTTGGCAGCTGGCATCAAGGCAAGGTGACAAAAATAGGGAAGTATCAATTAGATGACTTTGATGGTAAAGCTGTGTGTTAGGATGATAGATTTTAACAGCTCTCTCTGTCACTGACTGCTGACTCTAGGATAGCGGTGTAGGAATCAGTAAAGTGATAGCTAAGTTAAAGCACTGAACTTTAGGTAAACTTAAAACACAAATAATAATAAAACCTGAACAACATTTAAATTCATTTTTATATCATTATCACTGGCAATAAATTACACATTTCCACCAAAATTAATTTTTGTGAATTTCCTTGTAGAATGATTGTTTCCAAATTTTCAAATTGTTACTGTAAGTGTACAGCAGTTCTTGCGTAGCAATGCAAGAGCCCAGAATTATAAAATTTTAGGAGCCTAAATGTCCTAACCAAAAATTTTTGATGGAAGAGATAGTCCAAATGAGTGGGTTTGGGAATGGAGTACCCATGATCACCATTAAATATTAACTAAGTTCCAGACTGCAGTTTTGGATTACATATATAATTCAACAGGGAGAAAAGTTAGGACTTTGTAAACATTATTCCAGTTTTACAAATCTGTTGTTACAGAAAAAGACTTATGTCTCAGCTGAGGAATTTTATCAGGCTTTGTATATTGCTCATTGGTTTTGAGAGTAATAGAAGTTAAATATACAAGACCTGGGCTGCTTCAAATGGATGACTGGGTATTTGTAAAGAAGGTTCTGGAGGGTGTTGAGAATACATTCTGTGAACACTACAGAAATCATGCATACCCTTTAAATCTGTTGGAAGCAAAGGATGATGGGGTTTATTTTTTTCTCAATTCTTTTGACCAAGAATTGGTTAAAACTGTGATGTGAATATATGTCTCCAATTAGATATTAGAGTGTATATATTTAGGCTTTTTTCATTTTGGATAGCCAGTATATCTGTAAGCTTACTTGGTATTTTGCTTGAATGTAGATATTGTCTGTAGTTATTTAAGTTGTTGATTTTAAGCTTAGACTTTAAAACTGTGAAATTATTTTAGTTCCCATGTACCTCTGTTACAAGTACTACAGAAAATGGGGGAAAGAACTCCTATTTGAAAAGTTGCCATTCTAGAGGAGTATTTGAAACATTAAAAACCTGCCAGAAGGTCCATTAACATAAATGTTTAACTCAGACACACAAACATGTACTGAAATGAAAATGTTTCATGCATTAATTTGTTGCAGAAGGAACTAACATAACAATTAGAACAGCATTTTGCCTACTTAGACTTAAATTTCCTAGGGCAGTTATAATACGTAGGGTTGATATAGTTTAAGTTTTTTAAAACATATACAGTATTCTGTTGCTAAAGTTATTTCTTCTGTTTTAAAGCATTCAAACATGATAAACCCTAGATAACTGGAAAGAAGTGTTAGAAGTATAATTCCTAGACTAAGATTTGGAAGTTTCCTCATCAGCTCAGGGTCTATTAGAAATACTTGGAAAAAACCAACTTCTTCTTCTTCTTTTTTTTTTTTTTTGCTTTGCAAAGGAATGAAGAAATGATGTTTATATTTTGTAATTGTGAAAATACCACGTGCTGTTATGAAAATGGGGAACCCAGCTAATACATCAGTAATCTTCATGAGGCTATTTTGCTTGCTTGCCATTTTCAATCATTTTTGTCAGTGGTACTTTGGTGGCAGAGCTGATAACCTGCCTTATAAGGAACACTTTGCTGCTACTGCTGCTGCTGCTGCTGCTAAGTTGCTTCAGTCGTGTCTGACTCTGTGCGACCCCATAGACGGCCTCTTACCAGGCTCCCCTGTACCTGGAATTCTCCAGGCAAGAACACTGGAGTGGGTTGCCATTTCCTTCTCCAAGGAACACTCTAGCAGTGACTAAATATGGGCTATAGCTTTTTTTTTTACACCAATGAAAGAAGCTGTGGCTTTTGAAATGGTTTCTGTTCCAATTGTGTAGCCGACCCATTGATTCTTTAGCATGCTGATCCCAGTTGCATGGTCATATGTTGTAAACCACATGGAACTATTTCAAACTGTGATGGGGGAAAGTAGCAACTGCATACATTCCTCCTTG
Organism: Oreotragus oreotragus; assembly: GCA_006410675.1. Taxonomy (NCBI): domain Eukaryota; kingdom Metazoa; phylum Chordata; class Mammalia; order Artiodactyla; family Bovidae; genus Oreotragus; species Oreotragus oreotragus. Next base: position 172,088 of record SJYX01006232.1, read on the forward strand.
AAGCAAGTGGTTGTCCTAAACTGAGCACTGTAGAATAAAAATGGAAACATAAAAATAGCAGTTGGAAAGATAAAACAGCATTTATAGTACTAATAAAACCGTTGTGGCTTCCACAGGAAAACATGCTTTGTAACCTAATGCTTACCTGAAAGGACTGTCGAGTTTCTGAGAGTTATAGCTGTTTTTGTAAGAGAAGCACAGAGATTTGCTTGAGGGCTGAGTGATAGATTCGCCTGCCTGAAGCATCCCAGTGTGTTTATACATGGCTTGTATGGCAGCTTTCATAAGACATTTACCCCATGATTTGCGATGAGCTTATGTGTGAATAATTAATGGCAATTAATCCTTAATTACAGTAATTAGGCAAGTCACAGGAAATTAAGCTGCAGCTGGAGAAGACCATGCCTGGGAAGAGAGGATTGGGGGCTGTGTGAATGTGCCATTTACTGACAGCATTACTAGGATGCGCAGTATTCAGCAGCTTTGGCATTTCTATTGGCAGCCTTGGGTAGGACAAGAGGGCTCTGTATTAGAAGCAATCTATAGTTGTCTACAAGTTTTAAGTTCAAGTGCCAAAATGTTGTGTTGCATATGGTGATTATCTAAGTTTATTGGTTGCTATAACTCAAATGAGTATAATTGTTTTTGGCTTGATAACAGTGACATTAGAAACAGGAGCTTTTATGCATTCCTGGTTCTGTTGGCTTGAAACATGTTGCAACTTTTAGAAACAGTTCATCCAGGTTTGCAATTATGAAATAGATAATATAATTGTCTAGAAATTAACTAGAAAATTTCAGTCAGGAACAACAGCAGAAAATATAGTATCTCTGTTGAGAAGTTAATTACTTTATTACTAGTTGCTTTGCCCCAGTTAAGCACTGTAGTACACAGTATGCAGTAAATATCTATTGATTGAATACATATTCTAAATGTTCAAAAAGCTGAGGTTATAGAAACTTTGAATCACTCACATTAAATGCTAACAAAGTTAATGCTTAGGATTCTACAAACGGGTGCCTTAAAACAAACCAAGCAACGGGTACCTTAAAACAAACCAAGCAACCATTTGATAGAGAGCAGCACTGCCCTACAAATTCCTGGTGAGAGATGTTCATGGCGCCCCATCTTGGAAAATACAGCTTCTTCCATTATCTATGTGGAATTTAAAAATCACATGGCCATTTTATACCGAGATTGAAAAGCATGTAGAGAAGTTATTTAAGTTCCAATATATTTTTCACAATTAAATACAAACTGCAGCATGAGAAAAGTATCTTCATCTGCCCAGTGAATGCTAATGTTTGTCATTCATTTTCCTCTGTGAACTTCAGAGCACAACAGAAGTTTGGTTCACATATTCAGTTCAGGCCTGATATTAAACTTATCTAAAGTATTAATTTGTCACAGTCACTATACAGCTACTTTAATGCTTGAGTACTCCTTGATGCCAACAGAACTATCAGGAAAAGGTGCACTTAACAGATAGTTCAGAGCAGATAAAAAATACATGCATTGTATCTTTTTAAAAAAATAGTCTATATAATTTTGTTGGAAACATTTGTAAAGGCTCTGTGTTTTATACTAAAAAGGAAATTTAGGGGGTTTTTCCCCTGTATAACTTAGGATCAGAAGTATTTGGTGCAATAAGCTTTTTTGGTTATTAGGTGTTAAACATGCAAAGCTTCATCTTTCAGGAAGACTGCTTCTTCTAAAACCAAACTGATGGAGAGGGAAGTTATGTGAACAGATACAGATTATTGCCCTTGGTACTTCGGGTTCACTTTAAAAAGAAAAGTAAGTCACAGGATCCTAATGATGGTCTTGATTTTATAAGTGATTTTTCCCCTTGAAATAAGCAACACATTCATTTTAATATGTAGAATCGGTTTGCTAGCAGGGCGACAGTTTAAAAAGGCTTCCAACTGTGACACAAGTGCAACCATATTGCTTCCTATTACTCGCTAAGGTAGTTGTTTAGAAGAGAGAATGTTCTCCCTGGAAATGTTTAAAGTGCTGTAATTTTATTTAGGATAATGAGGATTTATAACCATTTTGCCATATGAAAACCTGCCTTTAGACAGAGTGAAATAGGTTGTTTTGGTTATTGAATGTTCTTAACTCTAGGGTGTGTGTGTGTGTCTTAGAGTAGTAAGGGAAGTGTTTACATTGGGGATTATGCTGGTTTATTCTATATGTTGGCCTGTGTTACATATGAAAATACTAAGTGATACAATTCAAGTTTAGCTCATATAAATGTTTACATTTCTTTGTGCATGGGATTTCTCCCTATTGAAGTATAACTAAATAGAAAGTCTTTGTTCTTGTTTCCACAAACAATTTTAGCAGTGACTGCTAGGTTTCCCTAGAACCCTTAGTCTTTACAACTTTGCCCTTGTACTAGAGGAACTTGTTTTGAGTAATAGTTGGGTGGATAGTGCACAGGGAGATAGCTTTGAGAGAAAAGTGCAAAGAGGATCTATGTTTTTATTAATAACAGTAATCAGGGCATTAGTGTAATATGTATTAATATTAAAAATTAACCTAGTAAATATTAATTTGACTTAAATTACCTATACTGTATTCTATAGCACTGTCTCAAAACCTACTGTGGAATAGTTTATTTAGGCCTCTGATATGGGAGGGGGAAGAAAGGAACAGAACAGTTAGAGATTTTTATCAGGTTTTTATCTCTTCACTGAAAATCTTAGCTCTCAAAACATTTCTAATTTCCCTCATTTGAAGGTTCAAACAGTTTCAAATTACTGCCCATGGATTGTTCTTGACATCCCGAATGGTAAATTTGAGCTGTGGAAATGCTGGAATGTGTTTTTGTGCTTTTCCTGAACAAGGGAATTCAACGGGTAAATTACAGTCATTTACTGGGAGTGTAATTTACTGAGAGCCTTTAGGCAAATGCAGGGGGAAAGGACAGCAGCAGAACAGAAAAAACAGCATAAAAACTGTTTTGTGTATTTTTTCCCTTTTCTCATTAAGTATTTATTCACATAAGAGTTTTATGAATTAATGGATGGCCCTACAATTAAAACAGATAACCTTTACTCATTTTCACCACTGATAGAACAAGTATTTGAAACAGTGATTGCCATGTGAAGATTACAACCTGAACCACATTTCTGAAATTATACTAGTTTATTTTGTATTTATATCCATGTTTGTCTTATTGAGAATTATAAATAAGACAATGTTGCTCTGCCTTCAGAATGATTAAATATTTGCCTAATTTAGATTTTCACCATACCAACAGTTCAGATAATAAATGTTTTAAATTTTCTTAGTGGACAAATTCGTATCAAAGACTTTTCATACATTGGTCTTGAAAAATACTATTCTACTTTTGTCACATACCACAGATGAATCTTATTTTAAAAAGCGAAAGATCTAGACCATTTTGGTTGTATGCATGATTTTAAGCCAATACAAGATAATGCAGCTTATTTATCAAAGGTTAAAGAGAAATTTTCTGAAACTGTTAACTAATTCTTTCTCATATAAATATATAAACATTTGTGGTAATTCTTATAAACAGTTCTGACCAATTCCTTTCATGAAAAGCAGTGTGCTCTGTAGTAATTGCTAAGCAAACAGAAAGCTGTGTTGCAAAGTGGTTTTGTATAGCATATTGTAATTTGACACTTAAGTTGTGCCCTGTATTACCCTGTGTCATAATTGATGGCTAAAGAAAAGCACACGCTATGCTAATCATTTGTTAGAATAGCTTGTTAAATTGTGGTTGCCAATTTTAAATAAACTATGGAATACTTGTCTGTATTTTAAGGTTTTGTAACCTACAGTTTTAAACAGTCATTTTGAGGCTGTTTTTTTAACTTTCTGTGGCATATGCACAATTCTGCCTTTGCACACAAGGTCAGCATGTTTGCCAATTTAATAGCATATTATCAAGAACAAAATCAATGAGCTGCAGGTTTCACACAGTATCTCAAGGGACTTTTCTGTTTCTACTTCACTGATCCTAAATTTGGTATCCTTTTAAAATCAGGATTGATATTTTAATACATGATTTTTTAAGTTCTTAAAAGTAAAAGATTTCCAGAATTAGAAGGCTAATTTAGTTATTCATAGAAAATAAGGGAGAATTTAACTTATATTTATTAAGCACAGTGACTAGTCATAAAGCGGCTTATGTTAATATAGAAGTTATTAACTATAAGAATTTTAGTACAGTAAAAGATTCAGGAGATAAGATTACTGTGTATGACGAGTTTGAGTTCTCATGTTTGTAATGTAGGAGCTTTTGCATAAGTCTGTTTTGAGTCAGTTATATCCTCAAAAGAGAGAAGCCCAAACTTGGCTAATGCTGATTTACAATTGAGAGTAATAGACCTCTATCACCTCTAGTAAAAGAACTGAAGCATATGAAGGAGTATGTGCATTTAGACATGAAAGAAATGTTACTTCTGTGGAGAAAAATGATTTAATGTGCAGAGAAGGGTTATTCATTTTTAAGAGATTAAAAATGACTTGAATATAATACCTTTAATTTGTAATAATGGTCTGACGGCTGCTTCCTGTCTAATGTAAACCTTTTGATCGACATGTCCATTTTGATCTCTTCTGTCATGTAGTGTATTGAATGGATAAAAGTATTATTTTCAGTTATTGTACATATCTTTAATTAAGCCAGTACAGACATGCAGGTGGATTTAGTTCTCAACCACTTGATAGACAAATATGTAGAAGGTTATTCTGTGGCCTACAATTGACCCCTTTGTGTGGAGGAATTCCCTCAGAACATTCAGGATTAAGTCACTCTATTACATGAGAGGAGAGGTGGCAGACATGCCTTCCAAAACAGACGCTCTCACTCGATGGCATTATTTGGGAAGCATAAGATTTGATAGTACCAATTTTATAATTTTTGTTTCTTAACAACACCTAACACACATGCAAGTTGAAATTTACAATATCCTCATTCTTATTGGATTTTGGGGGTCCGTTTTCTAGTGTATTTCATTTCTCTTCTAAATTGTGTAGAAACTAAATATTAGGAAAGTTTGAGATTTGATTATTCACTATTATAAAAACACTTAGAGCCTTAATGTAACTAATAATATTGTTCATAAATTTATAATACTGTTTCTTTAAGTCTTAACTGAGTTTATGTAACTGAATGTGTGCATTTGAGATGTAAGTTCTTAATTTTTAAAATAATATTTTTAGTAGGCCAATATACTGGTCTATAGAAAGTATAGCAAGATTTCCTGCTTATTTAGATTAGGCAACCTAAAGACTTAGGAAGTCATATCGTCTGCTCTTTTAGAAAAGACAATATATCCAACGTGAAATATTCTGGATAATTATGAATATAAGTTTAAAAAAAAAGATATGTGTTTTGGTGTACAATAGGCTCTGCAAGTTTACTCATTATTTTGACTTCTGAGTTTCCTTTCTGATGGCAGGTTATGGAAGGAAAATCAGTCAATGACCACAGAGTACAATAAAATGTCCTTAACATAGCTTGACTGAAGGTAGAGTAGCAATAATATAACTCAGGCACCTTATTGAAGGGCTCTTGAGCATCCCTAGAGATATCGGGCTTAATTCCAGTTAAGCTGTGGGGTCACCCACGATTACCCGTGGTTTCTCGGAATAACTCACTGACCCGTGGAGAAGTGTCTTTCGGTTCAGGCCTCTTCCTCCCTGGTTGTGGGGTTCGAAGGGGGTCTGCACACTCGTGGATTAGATGCGCGTTTGCACACGCGCGGCCCGAACCAGGGTTCACTTGGCTGTGCACAAACGCAGAGTCCCGAGTTTTGCATTAAGCGGTGTTTAGGAACCTAGTTCCTAAAGAGTCTAGAGAGATAAATAATGGATGTGTGGGAGCTCGGTGTAAGCCCGAATTTTCTTTCCTCGGTAGTTTTTGTTCTCAGTCACCTTGATGAAACAATCTTGAAGCCGCTTCTCTTTGCGTGGCATTTGGAATGAGTCCCTGACAGGCTGATTTTCCACCCCTGTTGTGATGCTGCTTTCTCTAGTTAATATTCCTGTGTAAGTGTCGCACAAAAGTAAACCCAAAGAGGCCGCACATGACATGGAGGCTGCTCCATTTACATTAATTATGCAGTCAAGGCGGTGAGAATCCGCTGTCAGCCGGAGGGGCGGGGGGCGCCGCGGCGGGGAGCGGGGGAGCCGGCGGGGTCGCCCGGAGGGGGAGCGGGGATCGTCCGGGCCGGCGGGCCGCCGCTCCGTGCGCGGAGAACAATGGGCGCGCCCCAGGAGCCTCGGGGCAGAGCAGCGCGGCCGCCGGAGCCGCCCCCTGCCCGCGGTCGTCCAGGCTGCGTCCCACAGAAGTGGCCGCCTGGCCGGCCGAGGCCAGAGCTGCCTCCCCAGCTGCCCGCAGCCAGGCTTGTGCCCTGGGGTCCGCACCCCGGCGATCAGCTTTGCCCCCGAGCTCTCAAGAGTTAGTGCCTTTCAAATCCAAACCTGAAACTTGGTTTGAGGCCTGGCGACCTTAGTGGCTGGATTTCCTTGATTTCAAATTCCCGGGCTGCTGCCTACTCAGGTATCTCCGAGGAGAACGGAAAAAATCACCACATGAACCTCTTTCACGTTAGAAAATTCGAACCAGCTGCAAAACAAGGACACCCTGGCAAAATGGTTAAGAAAAAAATTAACTCTCTAACCCCTCACCATAAACATGAAACATCATTCGGAGGTTTCCTGCCGTAATTGACTCTGGAGCATCCTAACTTAATGGCTGTTGTTCAGTGGGAGACTGAAGTCCACAGGGAATTCCTAGGAAATTTAATTGTACAAACATTTTTTGAGTACTTACTATGTGCTAGGTGATAGGAAATTATTGCCTCATTCTTGCTGCATGGAAAACATTCCAGAAATTTTAGATTATTGCTTTTTTCCGGGATTTAAATATGGGAACGGTAGAAAAATTGCTCTTGTCACCACTATCCCTCTGCCCACCAATCCATTTCCCCAGTGACTTGGCTTTAGTCAGGAAGTATTGAGGATGGTAGTAGAATGAATGTGCTTTTTTCTTTTCTTTTTTTCTGTACTTTTACAGAGTATCAGTAAAGATTATTTTACAGTATTTCTTCAGTGTAGTGTATGCACCTCATTGTGTGGACTTAGAATTGAATGCTTGCAGGGAATGACTAGTGAAATATCCATGCCTGTAGAACAGCAAAACAGGGAGCCTGGAAAACATTAATAAGAGGATGATTTGAAAAGCCTTGCCCCATTTTTAGATTTGCAAAAACAATTCCATAGTCATATTTTGTAGTTTTCTTTAAAGTAAAGGATTGCATGTGTAGAATTTCATGAGTAAGTCATGTCACATTCAGCCAGGAGTAACCACACTGAAAATTTTTCCAAAAGGAACTAGGGCATCCTTTCAAGGCCATGTGAGGATGATGACATTTAGTTCTTTTCCAGCCAAAGTCATAATTTATGAAGAAATCAATGTAGTACCCTTATCACTTTCTTTATTTCTTTAAACAAATAGAAAAGAAGTATTACTTTAAAAATGTTTAATGTCCTCTTCTGACGTTTATACTATGGACTTGTTCCAAAAATGAACTATTTTCGAAAACAAATGTCATTTCTTCCTTGGTTTGTAAGGAAAAGTTGATCCCTCTATACAGTACATATTTTTTAAAGTCACTTCTAATTGTTTAAAACAGTATTGTGGATGATTTTTCTCTTCTTTAAGTGGAATTATACAAAGATGCAATTTTCTAAAATGAATGAATGATTATATGAAATTGCTGGTATCTGACCATTTTGACATTAAAAATGGCAATTCATGTGGTTCAGTCAAACAGAAAGTATTGATAACATATAAGTGAGATGAAAAAGCAGAAAAGTACTTATATATAATCATGGTGTAAAAACTTGTGCATGTACAAAAGACTGCGATTTGATGTTTTACAAATAGAGTCAAATGTTCATGGAGTTCGTTTTTCCCCCATTAAATTGTTTGAATTCACTATGGAACAAAAAAGCTTGTTTTCTTTTAGACCTCAGGGGAAAATAAGAACTCTGTTCTTTAAAAACAACAAAATTGAAAAGCTATACCAAACTTAGTGATCTGTGGGTCCTTGGATTTATAACTGTGTATATCTTTGTATTATTACCTATATATATTTAAATATAACATCCAAAATCTTGTTTTTTGACCCTATGTCCATTCCATTTGAGTTAAGATACTACTTTTATATACATTTCATCTTTAATTTTACCTGAATCTAATGGGAGTTTCCAAAATTAGATGTAGAAATCCAATCAGCATTTTAATTGGAACTGTATTTACCAGTATGGTTCAACTTTTTTTATCTATTCAGAACAGTTTGTATCATGAAATCATTTACATAATGGTCTGCTTTTGATGCTATCATCTGTGAGATTCTTATCTCTGAGGGAAATTTCCACAAATAAGTTAATTTTTAAAATCAGAATGCAAAAGTGATAAATTATGAATATACTTATTTTAAAAATATTTAAATAAGATACCAAAAAAATCATATTCTTACTTAGTACCATTAGCTTTGACATCATTGTATGGTGCCAGATTATAATGATATGAAGCTTATGATACTGTTTCACATTTTTATCCACTAAATAAAAACCTGCCCTGTGTTTTATTACAAAGTAGGTGGCCTGGAGGAAAAATATATGTATTCTTTCCTTTTGGTATAAAATATGCATTTGGGCTTCTCATTTCATCCCCAATCTGTGTTATTCCTTAAAAATGCAGAACTGCCTGAAGTCCTCTTTAATATTTAATTCAACAACTTTTTAATCTGTCATTATGCTGTGATGAAGTAAGCATCAAGTGTCGCTGAAAAAGATTAAATTATACTTGGAAATAGGAATTGAAATGATTTAGGGTTGGAGGCTGAATATTTGCTTTGCACAAGTAATAATAATAGTAGCTTGGGTGAAGAAGGGCTTTGGTTTGGCTTTAATGTCTTTGCCTTGCTGTGCTCCCCTGTGGCTCCCCCTGATTTACGTTGGCGTTACTGAGCTTTATTTTATTTAAATGGAGGTAGAAAGCGGAAATTACTACACTACAATACATTAATTACTCCATACTATTTCTTTGTACTGATTTCACTTTTTTCTGTAAACATCATAAACAATGATGCAACCTACCTAATATGGATAGCATCTGTAAGCAATCCTGTAGTTCTTGTTAACAAGCTTATCTTAGAAAGGAAAGGCAGTAATAATTAATATCCATCTATGGAATAGTGAGAAGCAAAGGAACATGTGTGATAGAGGATGATGTCCTACATAAGAATAAGCTGTGGCAGTGTGTGTTAATATTTTAATCACTGCATTTTACTTCTTGCTTTTAAAAATCTAGACTTTCATCTGTGGACCATTTTTTTCTTAGGAGCAAAGGACAAACTTTTAAACCTCTCAGTGACTCCGGATTATTCAACAGGTGACATAGATGCAAACCTTTTTGGAGTACTTGGTCCTTTTAGATCTCTGTCGTCTAGAAATCTGTTCCATCGTCTCTGGCTACATTGGCATATTTATAGTCTAGTTCTGTAATGAGGCCCAAGCAATCAGTTAATTTAGCAGAGAAACCTAATTGAGAAGTTATTTGATCAAGTACACTGCAAGACCCCTGTCTGGTTCTTTGAAGGATTCTGCCTTTCCTGTTCACTGTAGTCCATGGGTATTGGTGGCTTGCATGTGTACTCTGGCTCCATCTGTACTGAATGTCTTGAAAACACACCTTCTTTTGTCATGATTTGGCATGATGATGGTCCTTTTCAAAATAAGCTTGGGAACAATCTAGAATTTTGACATGCAGCACACCTGTTGGAATATTATCAGAGCTATATTCACTTCTAGGAGTTTGGTGTATCTGCAATTCAGGTGTCTGTTTTCCTGGTGTCGTGTCCTATCTTGTAACAACAAAAAAGGAAAAAAGACCTTGTCCTTCCTTTTTTGAAACATTTGAAGTGAGAATGTAAACTTATTGCAGTAAATTCAGTATTATCTATTATCTCTGCAGAATTTTTAAAAATAAAGATGGCAAAATGTTTTTGGGATTACAAAGTTTTTGGTACACTTCTGTGTATTACCCTTTCGATCTTCTGTCACTGTGGCCTCATGAAGTTGCACTAAGACTGAAATACCAGAGAAAAGTACCAAAACATTTTGCAAAGGATGTATTTTTTTTTTCAGAAATGATTTTTTGTTACTGAAATACCAGAGAAAAGTACCAAAACATTTTGCAAAGGATGTATTTTTTGTTTTCAGAAATGATTTTTTGTTGGTAGCTTGAGTAAATTTTACATGCTGCCTAGTTAAATTCCCTCAAATTTAACTCCCCATTTTATCAGTGAATACCCAAGGTGTGCAAGGTGGAACAAATAGTGTAAATATCATTACGTCCCTTTCATTATCATGAGATATTTGAAATTAAAGTTCTGTGTTTTTGATTATCTCTTACAGTTCATGAACACATATGTGGAGGTTTAGGTCCACAGATTATTTACTCTTTAGTGTCTTGATCTAGGATAACATTTTAAAATAGTTTTTTAACAATTTGTTTGCCTACATAGTGTTATTCCTATTAAGATATGCATTTGTCAACTTGTGCTTTTTTTCTTTATCATAAGACTAGTTGCCTTTCTGAAACCTAGTATGCTTGTAGGGTAAAGTAAATGCATGTCTTTGTAGAAGAATAAATAAAAAGAGCAACCTGAGTCAATAAGCAGGTTCAATTCATGCCTACAGCCATGGAGGACAGCTCATTTTGTAGATGTGGGTGTTTTGTTTACATTTATAATGCAGCTTTATTTAATGCTGACAGATATAGCTTGTGGCAAATGATAGTCAGAATGTATGAGCAGTCATAATGCTTCTGTCTTCTTATAGTGTGCTGCTGAAAATAAGCAGTTCACCTCTGTTTTTATTGAGGAAAGGATATGAGACAGCTATAGCTTCGTGAGGCTATTTATTGAGTTGTTTTACTAGCTGTGAACATGCCGCTTTATAGCAGTTGTGAAAATGGACTTTGCTAGTGTGTGGGAAAGGAAATAACATTGCAGTATACAAGGGTAGTAAAAAATCTCTATAAATAATTTTTCAGACTGAAGAATATTCTCATTTAAATAGGCAGAATGGGTTGTGATTTTGGATAGGTGTCAGTTTCCCCAAAAAAGCCACTAGGTTGGAATTAATCATATGATTTGGAGGAAAATGTTGATTCTCTAAAATTTAACTGGTTTAGAACTTGGGAAAAGTTGTTTATATACCTACCTGGATTTAGCACAGCACTGCAGTGACCTTTGGGGCTTAAGGATCTGTATTAACCAACTTAGGGGTACAAATTATAGAAGGTGCAATAGGCTACATGTATGTGTGATAAGACACACCTTTACCTGTAAGCTAACCATATGTTAATGCTGTTATTTGAGTACACCTGATACAGAGAAATCTATATTCATATATTGTTGATAATGTATTAATAATAGGCAATTCAGATGTATAAGCAGCACACAAATGATGCATTTGCAAATATTTGTATTTTGACCCTGAGTATTTGTTATTCAAAATAACTAAGGGAAAGTGACAAAGTAACCACAAAATTTGAATTTAAATTATTTTTTTTCATCCCTGGGAAATTATAGGCACGCACTACACCTGAAGCTTTTCACTTTACAACCGTTTGGGGTTTTACCCTAGTTTTTTTTCCTTCTACTAACTCTGCCCAGGTCAGCTAAAGCTTTTTGATGTACAGTTATTTATTGGCTTTCGTAATTGTGATGGATATAATACTTTTCATTTTTAAACATAAAACAGACCTTTAGAAAGGTATATATTTGAAATTTCTATTACTTTCCTATTTTTGTTCAAATGTTTATCATACAGTAGTGAGAAGGTACACAAGTAATATTTTCATGCATGCAAAATAATTTAGAAAGCAGTGTGAATCTCAGCAGGTGTCTCTTCCATGTCTGTGCTCAAATTTCTAGGGAACACTGAATATTAAATTGAAATCACCTCCCTTGATAATATGCAGCTAAAGTTCAGTTTAATTCTCAGATAAGGTTTTCTTGGACACATATCATTTTCTTCTCATGTAAATAAAAATCAGTCTACTTGGTTTTTAATACTTGCCACTTTATAAAATAAATCAAAATGTTGCAGAGTACTTATTTATTTTCTTTAGTGCTTTTATTAAGGCATTGTGTTACCACTAAATATATGGATTATAGGGATGCTGTAAAAATGTTCTTATTTCCTTCTCCACTGGCTGATGAAATGGGTTAATCTCTCTATAGAGCTATTTCCTTAATTCACCACCTGTTTTCAAATCCCTGGTAACTGACAAGGTAAGCAAAGAGAGTCCTCTGTGTGTGCCTTGTATACCTATTTCAGAGAGAGAGAAACCTAGAATTAAAAAATTAAGACTAAAATCTTGATTTTTTTTTAAAAAAGGAAAGTTGTTGCACATTACTAAAATGCTGCCATATTTAAATTATCATTTACCAATTCAGTTATTGTACCAACCGGGCATCCTTTCAATGGAAATTTTCAACTCAAAAGGGCATACATCTATATAAAGTACATTTATTACCTTTTTAGAAATGCCTATTTCCTTCCCAGCATATTATAAGAATGTGATAGACATATAAGTAATGCAGATTTTATATATTTTTGATTTAGAAACAAAGGAACCAATTTTCTACTGGTAAAAGCAAATGTGGGCTTGGCTATTATGGTTAGAATGTCTCAACTGTATATAAGTAATCATTTATTGTTTAAATACAGAAGAGGCTGTAACAAAATGCTGTCAAGAGCCATCACACTCATTAACCTGCAAGCTAATTAGCCTCCTCCTGCCTGATTGCTGACAAGTTCTTCAATCTGAACCCATTGCTGTTGTGTCAGCAGAGAAGCACAGAGTGAGGTAGAGGAGGTCTCCATTAGATGTTTGTGAACAAAGTCTCTGCATTAAAGGTTTGTTTTTTACACTCTAACAAATGTTAGAGCACTCATATCCCCAGCTATAATTAAATTGGCAACTCTTAATTACTGTAATTAGTATATTAACTGTTTCCTTTCCTGTTCATTTATAATTGATTTTAAGAGATTACATGTAATTTAATGTGATTTAAAAAATTTAATCATTGTTTAAAGGGTTTCAATAGTTAAATGTATATCTATGTGCCATTGAATATTTGAAATAATATGCATAATAAAATCACTTAAATGCATTGGCATGTCAAAACCAGTAGATATGGGCTTTATATTCACATGTCCTTTTTTTTCATGCAAACATGACATTCATTCCCCATTAGACTTTTTCTCCCTGGTAGGCTAACATTTCTTAACTAGGTTGCAAATTATTATTGGAATGATAGAACATTTTGCAAATGCATCTTAAAATATGAATTCATTAATTTGTGGAAGACTAATTCATTTAGAACAGCTTCTTGAGGGCAAAAAAAACATTCACACGTTATTTTGCTTATTATATCACCCAGCAAACTTGAGACTTTATGGAGACTACCAGAAAAAAAAAAAATAGAGTATGTTTTGGAATGGAAAGTGATCTAAGTATGAATTGATGAAGTCTTCTGTAGATTTTCAGAATTATCACTATTATTGCTTTTTGGCAAATGTTACTTCCAATTTTGGTCTAAAATATTTGAATCATCTTCAGCAAGTTAGTTAGAGGCCTAAACCATTCTGAAATGTCATATATACCAACAAAATGTATTCACATGTCTAAAAGACCACATATACTGGGATTTATTGTAGTTCTAGTTTATGTAGGGAAAACTGCTGTTTGAAGTATCTGATTTAAAAGTACGGGATTGAAGTAAGACACAGCATCAACGTTTATGGGGGCCTTCCATACAAGTGCAAATTTATTCTGTATTAGACATGGATAGAATTACCATTTGCATAGCATCCTGTTAAGATCTCAAACTAGAGGATTATGTATTTACTAGATGACGATGGCTTTAACAACTCTAATTGAAGATTGGTTGTTTTAAATAAAATTTTAAAATGTATGCATTTCATTTAATCACTTTGATAATAATTGATATTAATGTAACTTATTTATCATTCACTTACAGACAGCATTCCTTTTATGAAGAACGACCCAGCGCACTACAAAATGTACCCTTCTTTAATGAGTGTGTGTGTGTGTGTGTGTGTGTGTGTGTGTGTGTGTGTGGTGTGTTGCTCAGTCATGTCCGACTCTTTGCAACCCTGTGGACTCAACCCTGCCAGGCCCCTCTGTCCATGGAATTCTCCAGGCAAAAATAGTGGACTAGGTTGCCGTTCCCTTCTCCAGGGGACCTTCCTGACCCAGGGATCGAACCTAGTCTCTCGCATTGCAGGCAGATTCTTTACTGTCTGAGCTACCCAGGATGGCTTTTTAAATATAGTGGGTTAAGCCTCAAGTCAGCAGTGTGATGGAATAGATACTATAGTTCCTTCTTGCAGTATAGTTCTGTGGACCGGTGGTCTCTTGGCTAGGAAAGACAGATTTGAAGTCCTAAGGTAGTGTTTTGCATTTTTAGAATAAAATTTATCAGCCGGGAGCTACTACTCTCACCAGCATGGACCCCCTTCCACTACCCATTCCTCACCTCTACTCTCTCTTCTCTAGAACAACCTGATTCTGAGAGAAGAGCAAGATTTTCTCCCAAGAACTTTTATAATTTCCTAGAATGTGCTGCAAGTTAAATTTCAGAGAATTTAGTGAATAATTATTCAAATTTGCATTACAGAGTAAATAAAATGAGTTCAAAGGCCTTTTGAATTTTAGACTCGCTTCAGAATCTTTGGGCCACTTGTGATAGTTTATTGAAAAGCAGAGACATTACTTCCCTGACAAAGGTCTGTCTAGTCAAAATTATAGTTTTACCAGTAGTTATGTATGGATGTGAGAGTTGGACCATAAAGAAACCTAAGCACCAGGAATTGATGCTTTTGAACTGTGGTGTTGGAGAAGACTCTTGAGAGTCCCTTGGACTGCAAGGAGATCAAACCAGTCTATCCTAAAGGAAATCAGTCCTCAATATTCATTGGAAGGACTGATGCTGAAGCTGAAGCCCCAATACTTTGACCATCTGATATGAAGAACTGACTCCTTTGAAAAGACCCTGATGCTGGGAAAGATTGAAGGCAAGAGGAGAAGGGGATGACAGAGGATAAGGTGGCATCACCGACTTGATGGACGTGAGTTTAACAAAGCTCTGGGAGTTGGTAATGGACAGGGAAGCCTGGCCTGCTGTAGTCCATGGCATCACAAAGAGTGAGACACAACTGAGCAACTGAACTGAACTGAACTGTGAAAGTTTATAACAATACTATCAGAGAGTCCTAGATGAACTATGTACCTGTTGAGGGAAGGGACTCTATGGAACATCTTGCTGAGTCCTCTCGTTTCATAGACAGGGAGATGAGATTCAGGGGAGGCCACTTGCCCAAGGCCAACTACCAAATACTAAAGCACAGACGAGATGAGGATCCAGAACCTTGGGCTTCTAGTCTATTGCTCAAGTTTCATAAATTTGAGTTGTAGTGGATTGATTTACTACTTCCTTCTGGGTGTCTGAGATTATTTGTATCATCAGTTCAGTTCAGTTCAATCACTCAGGTGTGTCCGACTCTTTGTGAAACCATGGTCTGAAGCATGCCAGGCCTCCTTGTCCATTACCAACTCCCAGAGTTTACTCAAACTCATGTCCATTGAGTCAGTGATGCCATCTAACCATCTCATCCTGTGTCATCCCCTTCTCCTGTCTTCAATCTTTCCCAGCATCAGAGTATTTTCAAATGAGTCAGTTCTTCACATCAGGTGACCAAAGTATTGTTGTCCATTACCAACTCCCAGAGTTTACTCAAACTCATGTCCATTGAGTCAGTGATGCCATCTAACCATCTCATCCTGTGTCATCCCCTTCTCCTGTCTTCAATCTTT
The DNA here is from genome assembly GCA_006410675.1 of Oreotragus oreotragus. Classification (NCBI taxonomy): domain Eukaryota; kingdom Metazoa; phylum Chordata; class Mammalia; order Artiodactyla; family Bovidae; genus Oreotragus; species Oreotragus oreotragus. The sequence goes on from SJYX01006232.1 coordinate 188,055, forward strand.
CCCAGCATCAGAGTATTTTCAAATGAGTCAGTTCTTCACATCAGGTGACCAAAGTATTGGAGTCTCAGCTTCAGGATCTGTCCCTCTGATGAATATTCAGGACTGATATCCTTTAGGATGGACTGGTTAGATCTCCTTGCTGTCCAAGGGACTCTCAAGAATCTTCTCGAGCACCACAGTTCAAAAGCATCTTATAGTCCAACTCTCACATCCATACATGACTATTGGAAAAACCATAGCCTTGATTAGATGGACCTTTGTTGGCAAAGTAACGTCTCTGCTTTTTAATATGCTGTCTAGGTTGGTCATAACTTTTCCTTCAAGGAGCAAAAGTTTGATGGCTGCAGTCACCATCTGCAGTGATTTTGGAGCCCCCAAAAATAAAGTCGGTCACTGTTTCCACTGTTTCCCCATCTATTTGCCATGAAGTGAGGAGACCAGATGCCATGATCTTTGTTTTCTGAATGTTGAGCTTTAAGCCAACTTTTTCACTCTCCTCTTTTACTTTCATCAAAATGCTGTTTAGTGCTTCCTCACTTTCTGCCGTAAGGGTGGTGTCATCTGCGTATCTGAGGTTATTGATATTTCTCCCAGCAATCTTGATTCCAGCTTGTGCTTCATCTAGTCCAGTGTTTCTCATGATGTACTCTGCATATAAGTTAAATAAGCAGGGTGACAATATACAGCCTTGACGTACTCCTTTCCCGAATTGGAACCAGTCTGTTGTTCCATATCATAGTAATTTTATATTGAATATTCAGTTCAGTTGCTGAATCGTGTCTGACTTTTTGCAACCCCATGAATCGCAGCACGCCAGGCCTCCCTGTCCATCA
>SJYX01006232.1:190860-234320 GCA_006410675.1 Oreotragus oreotragus
AGAGTGAAAAAGTTGGCTTAAAGCTCAACATTCAGAAAACGAAGATCATGGCATCTGTTCCCATCACTTCATGGCAGACAGATGGGGAAGCAGTGGAAACAGTGTCAGACTTTATTTTTGAGGACTCCAAGATCACTGCAGATGGTAATTGCAGCCATGAAATTAAAGATGCTTACTCCTTGGAAGGAAAGTTATGACCAACCTAGATAGCATATTAAAAAGCAGAGACATTACTTTGTCCACAAAGGTCCGTCTAGTCAAGGCTATGGTTTTTCCGGTGCTCATGTATGGATGTGAAAGTTGGACTGTGAAGAAAGCTGAGCGCCAAAGAATTGATGCTTTTGAACTATGGTGTTGGAGAAGACTCTTGAGGGTCCCTTGGACTGCAAGGAGATCCAACCAGTCCATCCTAAGGGAGATCAGTCCTGGGTGTTCATTGGAAGGACTGATGCTGAAGCTAAAACTCCAAAACTTTGGCCACCTCATGTGAAGAGTTGACTCATTGGAAAAGACGCTGATGCTGAGAAGGATTGGGGGCAGGAGGAGAAGGGGACAACAGAGGATGAGATGGCTGGATGGCATCACCGACTCGATGGACATGAGTTTGAGTGAACTCCGGAAGTTGGTGATGGACAGGGAGGCCTGGCCTGCTGCGATTCATGAGGTCACAAAGAGTCGGACGCGACTAAGCGACTGAACTGAGCTAAAATAGAAATGGCTGAATTTAGGACTGATTTGATACCCAAAACAAAGAACAACAACAGCAAACACCCCAGTTTGAAATCAAAGGGATTTTTTTCTCCAGTACATTATTATTAAAAGAAATTTCTGTGGTGTTGAAAGAAATGTTGCTAAAGTGCTGGTTTCAATGAGTGGTTCTAAACAAGCTAAATTGTTTCACAAAAAATTTATATGATGACTGCCCTTTATATTATATGCCTAATTTATTTTCCCTCTTGTTGTGTATGTCACAATCTTGAGAGAGAGAGAGCTGGAGAGGGAGAGTGGGGTACAAGGTAGGTAGGTAGGTATGTGTGTGTGTGTGTGTGTTATCACCAGTGGGTGCATAAAGACAGGCTGCCTGGCTGTTAGTTGCTCAGTCACGTCCAACTCTTTGCAATCCTATGGATGCTAGGCTCCTCTGTCCATGGGATTTTCTAGGCAAGAATATTGGACTAGGTTGCCATTTGCTTTCCAGGGGATTTTCCTGACCCAGCAATTGAACCCTGGTCACCAGCCTTGCAGGTATACTCTTTACCTTCTGAGGAGAGGAGAACACAAATCATAGAGCTTTAAAATACCATTGGCAGTGTCTTGCCTTTTGGTCACCTGGGGACCATCTTATTGCCTCACTGCCAGAATGTAGTACTAGACTCTCTGCTTTGCAATTGTACAAAGTTAGGATTAGAGCAAGGAGAGTTTTAGAAAGGTAACTTTCCCAAACACTTCATATCAAAATAAATTAGTTGAATTTTGATACATCTTAAATGACAAAGGTAGTATGTTTATATCAAATGTATTCATATATGTGCTTGTCTAGAAGTCATTAATAACCGAGGGTATTTTTTTCTGTAAAACCGTGGTGGTATTGGTTTGGCACCTCTGTATGTGTAACTGTTAAAGAGTAAAGCCCCCCCAAAAGTATTTTCTTGATATTAGCTTTCATTTATAAACCAGAATAATTCTGAGTGTTTCTCGTAATAGGAGATAACCCAAGGCAAATTTAATTTTAAATTGGGCTTTTGCTTAATGTATTATTCATAGCATTGTATCATCAGTTAAGCACATCCCTGACAATAAACTTAAAACTTAACTTTAATAGTAGTATCCAACCTAATCTCAGTGAGTCCAGTAGTGGCCTGACATGATTTATTTTGCCTCCTTATTGTAGATAATTTTTTAATAATGGTGGAAAGGAGTTATTTGTTGTTTTTCTCATCTCTCCCCCTCCCCCCATTTTTTTAAACACTTCACCATTTTTGCTGCATGACCTGGTTTTGCATTTTTCCGACTCTCTGTTCATCTAATTAGTATGTTCTAAAAAGACCTGGACCACTTATTGTACAGAGATGTAGCCTGTGGGTATTTAATAAGGAGCTTTCAGTGGTGCATTTGCATCTTTTGCTTGGGGTCTGAATAGTGAATTACCTTTAAGATCATTAGAAGCACCGTTGTATTGTTAAAATCAGGCTGCAATATTCTAATGATGGTTTAAAACTTCAGGCTTTTTCCTGTAACCCAGGTGACCCCAGCATAATTGTATGTAGTGTGGAAGACCCCACAGTGTAGCCTTTACGTGCAGGTAGCTTCACACCCAAACAAACAGTGATGTAGTAAAAACAAATGAGTCTTATCCTAGTTATGTACACTCAAGTATATTTGTATTTTAATATCATAATACTGGTGCCTGAAATATGACTTGATATTTTTAAAAAGAGACACAGCTCCTAAACAATATGCAGAATGTGAAATGTATTTTATCAGATAACTGATCTTTTAAAAACGTTAATTCCTGAAAATGTAGAAGCTTAAAAGTAAAGTATTTTATTTTCAGGTTCTTCCCATAGGCCAAGAACTAAATAGGGGAGATACTTTGTTCAGTTTGAGGATTAAATTAGAATTTATTCTTTCTCTAACCAGATATTAAGAGAGCTGTTAGTAGATACCAGCTGAGAGTCCTTAAACCTTTTCTAAAAGATGGCTTAAAATATTTTTAAAGCTTATTATTTTTCTTAGTTTTTTTTGCAGGCAAGGTCATTATTATAGAATTGTAGAATTTTAAAACTGGAAGGACATTTAACTTACTACCTTTTTTGGTCAGTAGGTCTCTGATCTCAAATTGAGGTGCTGTTTACTTGCTACCACCAGTGATCCAGGGAGCTCAAAGATAGTTGATAACAAAATTCACTTAAATAAAGAGAAAGATAGATATGTTTCATGTTCTTAAAAATAAATGCTTTTACTTAGAGGGTATTTATATATTCATTATCTGGCATTTAATCTTATCTGAGCTTCTTGAATACATATGAAAAGCTAAGTGAATATAGATATTTTGTACAACAAAATTTAGTGGATAACATATGATAATTGATTTAAAATTTAGCAATTGTACTTCAAAATTGCATTTCTGAAATAGCTACTTCTTGATGGAGTATGAAGTTAGTTGTGATCAATAATTTCTGCTGAACAGCTATAGAAGTTTAGCACAGTGTTGTTGAGTGAAAGCATGAATGAATGAAAGAGTATAAAGGAAAAGACTAGACATCTGGTACATAGTGGCACCCCTGTAGTTAGCTGAGCCAACTAACCAGTTAGTTATGTTTTCTAGAGGGTCTCACTTCAGATAATGGTTTCAAAATTTTAAAAATAATAACTGGGCAATAATTAACTCAAGTTCACCTGGTAGACCACCTCTAATGTGTTTATTTTGTTTATTTCATCCTTTCACACTCTTTTCTTGTTACCAATTTACTACTCAGAGTTCTCCAGATCAACTGTGAAAAGTGGCTACCTGATCTGACAGGATCCTTGTTCCAGCCATGACATCTGATGCTGTCTTTTCTTTGCCCTTCTTTTAATTGTGTCACCTTTGTTGTTAGAGAAACCCAAATCTTCTATTTCTTGAAGAAACTTCACTTGGAGCTTTTAAATCTATTGTGGAAATAAAACAGAACTTGTATTTTAAAAAATAAATTAATATTTCTTATATGGAGAGAGGTTAATGGTGAGGCACATGTTTATGCAAAGATGTTCACTGCAAAGACCTAAACTGAAAAATAAAATCAGAGTAAAATTTTAGTTAAAACTGGATCAAGCTTGCATGTATATTCAAAAACATTATATAAGGTTTAACATATTTATAATCAGAGTATTGACCAATGATATTCTGTTAAGTAGTTTTGCTGGATTTTCTCTTCTAAGAAGAATTTGTTGTACTCGCATTATTGTTTCCTTTGGGATCCCAGAAAATGACTCTGTAGTCTGATTCATTAATATTGGTTGTCTTCACCAGAGAGTATCCAGATTTGACCTGCCAAATATTAAATTTTTAATGTATTACTAGTTCTTTCACAGAGTAAGGCTTGTCTTTGTTCTTTGTATTTTTGTACCAGTACAGCTTGAATCAGATAGAGATTTAATTTCTAGAGTAACTAAATATGCTTCATTTTAAAAATACACACACAGTACACATATACAACAGTAAAACACTTATTGATGAAAAATGCTTCAGTATGAATAGCTACCTTTTAAAATATTTGAAAGTATGCATTTCCAAATTTATTTTGAAAAGTGCCCAGGGTGCTATGTGCTATGTACAATAAGTTAATTATTATGCTATTAACATTGATGATGTTGAATGTGTATTAGTTAATGTGTTAATGACGTGTTAATTACTGTACATGTTGTGAAGACCCTTCAGGCTTGTTCTATGATGCAACATGTCAACTTGAACCAGACCAAGTAATCTGCAACGCAGACTGTAACTCTTAAAAATAACACTTGTAAACATAAATTATAAATTAAATTATGCTTTTTATTATCCCTTTTCTTTCTGGTAGAATGAATAAGTAATTCTTCTGCTATCTGCACCTGTTAGAACCTAATACTGTCAGACTCTGTTTTCCCCAAGAGGATTGGAAGAGATTTGTTATGCAATAACTTCCGCTTTGTTTACGCTCTGGCATTTAGTGTATATTTTATATAGATTCATGTGTTTTGCAACCTGAAAGATCATTCTTTTTTTGTTTACCAGATTAATTTGTATTGGAAGACACTCAGCCTTTGTGCAGGCAGGTGAACGGGTCCTTGTTCTATTAGCACCACTAGTTGATATTAAACTGATCTATATATACTTGTGATTCCTTCTATGGCCCTTCAAGCTTGTTGGCCAAACAGTTGAAACCTCAGGAGATGATTAAAAAAATGAATGCACTTTCAAATTATTTTAAAGAGCCCAGAATTTCCTGCTGTTTGAAAACATGGAATGATACATTTGGTTTTTGTAGGAGCACAGCATGACAATGTCAGATATTCAAACTTCATTATTTCTCCTTTTAAATTAATAGTTGGTCACTTCTTCCTAATTGTCAACATTTGTAGAAAATATACCTGATGATAATCTTTAAGAGACTAACTTGGAGAAATACAATAAAATTATAGAAATATAATTTATGTTATTCATAAAAATTTTAATTTTTATCTCTTCAAAATAATTTGTCTAATATTAAACCACATTTGATAACTCACAAATGAAGTAAGAGTCTTTTAGTGAGGATATTTTTTAAATGATCCAGAACCAACTCTTAAAAGTACAAAAGTAAAGTAAAGATGGGGATTCCTTTTAGGCAGTTACTCTATCTTTACGTTCTGTTACCATAATATGTACAAAAAGTGGCGAAGAGTTCGGCTGTAAACTAGACTGTCCAGGGTCAAATCCTGGCTCGTTCACTGCCTAGTTGTGTGGCCATGAGCATGGCCTCAGTTTCATGATAATAAAAGTGGGCATAATAATAGTACTTACTTCTTGGGATTGTTAAGATGATTAAATGAGTTGATACAAGTAAACCACTCTGAGCCTGCCCTGACACACAGGAAGCGCTCAATAAATATGAGGTCTTATTTGTTACTGCTGTTCAGTGGCTAAGGTGTGTCCACCTCTTTGCGACCCCATGGACTGCAGCATGCCTGGATCCTCTGTCCTCCACTAACCTACCTTTAAAACTATACTGAAAATTATTTGGAAGCATTTAATTTTCACAAGCTCTTTGAATTCCTCAGGACCCATTATGAATGTGAGTTTTTGGTTTTCAGTCATTATAGTCTCATACCTCATCACTGAAAAACATCTTATTTTTAATGATGATTATATTACTCCAGTGTTGTTCACATCCACCTGGAGTTATCCCAGGTTTTTTTTTTTTTCCATTCCTCTAACCTTGTTTGATTTCCTATAGCACAGCTCTTGTCAAGATTTGTATTGGCATAGAAGGGTATTCTGACCAGGACTTTGATCTCCCTTGCAAATATTTGTGTCTCTCTTGTTTACAGCCCTGATGTCCTCTTGTAATACCCATGCAAAAGGAATTCTAATAAATCTTGTGCTCAGAATTACACATTGTTTGTTTTAGCTGCCTTCCACTTCATGCTTCCTCCTTTAAGAGCGAGCCATTACGAAAGGTTAGATTCACAGTTAGCAGGCTTTAGCTCTCCCTTTTGAATCAGTGAGGTTGCCGTTTTATTGCTCTCCGACTTACACTTCAGTGATGAGAGTAAACTAGCATCAGATTAAAGGTCAGCAAATCCCATCAAAGAGAGGAATATTAGGGGCAGAGATAGTTGGAGAGGCAGCACACCACTGGGTATTGACAGGGTGATTCCAGGGTATCAGTCAGCAGAATTATAGCTGCCCAGAGAGTCAGTACAGCTTTAATGAGCCTGTGTGAAGAGGAAGAGGGTGGATTTATGTAGTTCCTCATAATTTTCTGTAGAGACTGTTATTGCAGACATTCTGTGGAGTGTTCTGGTCTTTCATTTAATTCAAAGGTCCTGGAGCTTATCCATCCTCTAAATTCCTTTTTGTTAGCTCAAATCAAAGTTGACATTTCCATGGTTTACCACCTAAAACACCCAATTCAAAATCAGGTTTCTTTAGGCAATTTTGAAATTGGTATACTGTTAATAAAAATCCATAATCATATTTATATTAATGCATACATATTTCCTCTTCAGAAAAGAGGGTTGAATAATGAACATTTTTTTTCATAAGTAGGCAATGGGGGGAAATGTACATTTACACATTACCCCCTAAGCAACTGGGGGAGAAACTGATTGTAATTATGATATGGTGGTTTTCAAAAGGATCTTAATGCTCATTTTCCTTAAATTGGCTTTCCTAATTAATTGTTTATATGCCCGTTTGTGTGTGCTCCATCACATTCTTTATGCCCCCAATACCCCTAAACTGGAAAAAAAATTTTTAATCTCCAGAGGGGAAATGTTTTTAATTGTTCTAATGAGCAATGCTGCATTTAATTGCTGTAATTTTCAGACTACCTTAATTTTGATATGTCTTTGTAGTAAATTTGATTCACGTTAATTTCTTGTTAGAGGGGGATTAAATCGCTATAGTTTCAAAATCTAGAATATACTTGGGAATGTCAAGTGTTTCTGAGGAATATCTGGGTATCTTTGTTACAGTTATTTGCTTAAAGAGTTCATGATATATAGACAGATTTTTTTTTAAGCTAAGCTTTTATTTATAGGTCACTAGTAAATAGATGGTTTATGAGAAAATTATCAATAAATTTGCACTATAATGTTTTGTTTTATTAGCCAAGCCAGCCACTTTTTTGGTTAATTCGTGTTAAAGAATGTTCCTTTTTGATTAATCATAAGTAAATGAATGCATTATTAACATAGAGGTCTTGTTTGTGTGATTTGCTGCCTGGAAGATGTTCTCAAGCCTCTCTGCCATTGTCCTCTGCATGCCATGTGGGTGGTCGTGCTTTTCAGACACTTACATGGTTTTTAATGGAATAGAGTGATGGATGTGATACGACCACGAGAAGCACAAATATCCTTTTTGAAGTCCACCGTTGACTGAAGCATCTACGGCACTGATAGCAAAATGTAAACTCCTTAAGAGAGATACAAGCAGCTGAATATTATGTGAAAATATAGAAGCCACCTTCAGTCATTAATTAGATGCTGTGTTTATATTAAAGAGCTAGCACAATTAAAAGTAAAATCATGTGGAAAGCATAGTCAAGTCCATGTTGCCTATAATCATGCCATGCTTCACAAAGCCCTTTCAATAAAACTCAGTCTGTGTCCTTTATAATAATACAGATAAAACTTTATGCTGTGCTGTTACATTGGAATGTACTGAGAATGTCAATGACCCCCGTGCCGTATTTACTAGCAAGCCATTTTGAGCAGTGCCAGTACATCAGGATAATCTGGTATTACAAAAACAATAAAGTGGACATTCTTTTCTGCGAAGGAAGAAAGGGAACCAGTTAATATTTGCTATTCTTAATGAAGTCAACTGACTGTAATTTATATATTCGCTTTTGAACATTTTAGAGAAAAGGGAAAAAAGATGGCTGCAGCAGAGGCAAAGGAAATGAATACAAAGATAAGCATGAGATTAATTATCTGATAGAGGCAGGATTCTTATTGCCATGAGGTATATATGAGTGACATTTACTGATCACCTTAAAGTACACAACTCAGCGTACTATGTATTTTTAAATTCAGCAGGGGTCTACTATTTTCATTTGAAAAAAATAATGAATGAAAAAAGGACCATTTTTCCAAAATGGTATCACTTTTGTCCCCAGTGGGACACCAAAATTTTTGTATCATGTGTGGATTATACGTATTGTTTTTGTAAAAAAAAAAAATACCACACATTTGATCTGTGAAATATTCGATTAAAGATTTCCAAAATACTAATTGAGAAGATGCATAGCTGTGGTCTAATTTTAGCAAAACATTTTATAGCCATTTATAACATGATAATGAGTACATTCACAGGAAGAAAACAGTCCTTATTTCAGAACTCCCCCCAACCAAAAAAAACAAAACACCATTTACTTTCCGCATGGTCTTCTGCACTTGGCCATTCTCTAGATTTCTGAGCTTATTTGAAGCATGTGGTCAGAGACCACTAATAATGAGCAGCTATCATAAGTGTTTCTTCACCATGAGTGTATATCAAAGTACTGTTCTACTGCTGGAAGTGATATGAGAATAAAAGTACCATGAAAGAGCAAAAGAAGAAAATAGACACTTAGGTCATAAACACTGAGAAAGGAAAAGCAATAATACTACATATCATTAAAATCTGTTACAAAAATAATTGGCAGCACAATCTATGGCAAAGAAATTTTGGTAAATAGAAAGAAACCAGCCCAATCAGATTTGACCATGTAATGAGCATTGTCAGGAATCAGAAGTTTTAATCGTAGGACAGATTTATTTCCGATTACACTTTAAGACTGCAAATAATGTAGCTTTTCTATCCATAGCAAGCTCTTGATAATGTTTCATTTTCATTTTCACAGATGATACTAAGGGATTCTGCAACTAGTTCTCTGACTTTGGGAAATGTAGTATTTTAATAAAACAACTTTCAGTTGTTTTCAGTCTCTATGATTTAAAGTGAATACCACTATTATTTTTTAAAATAATGATTATATGCCAAGTACTGTTTTAGGCATTTTACATATTTTATAACATTTAAACCTCATAATGTTTCTTTGAGTTGGTGGTGTCTCTATAGAGAATGAGGAGGACTCGCCTACAATCTCATGGCTAATAAGCCATCAAATTAGAATCTGAATTCAGGCTATTCCGACTTCATATTCTCCAGTTTAGTATATTCTCCAGCGTGTGCATGCATGCTAAGTCGCTTCAGTTGTGTCTGACTCTTTGCGACCCTATGGACTGTAGCCTGCCAGGCTCCTCTGCCCATGGGGATTCTCCAGGCAAGAATACTGGAGTGGGTTNCGACTTCATATTCTCCAGTTTAGTATATTCTCCAGCGTGTGCATGCATGCTAAGTCGCTTCAGTTGTGTCTGACTCTTTGCGACCCTATGGACTGTAGCCTGCCAGGCTCCTCTGCCCATGGGGATTCTCCAGGCAAGAATACTGGAGTGGGTTGCCATGCTCTCCTCCAGGGTATCTTCCTGACCCAGGGATTGAATCCATGTCTCCTGCCTTGCAGGTGGATTCTTTACTGTTCAGCCACCTGGAAAGCCCGTATTCTCCTATTAGTGCAGCTTATTTGTACTGTAATTGCATAGTGAACTTAAAATTCAGTATTGTAACTTATTTCTGTAGATATTTGAAGAATAGTGGGACCCTGGAGTTAGAGGAAGACAATCCTGTATTGGAATAATTGTTTTCACATTTGCTAACTATATGATCTTAAACAAGTCACTTACCCTCTTTGAAGTTTGGTTTATAGTATGTAGTACTGCTGTGTAGTATATGCTTAATACATACTGAAATTTGAATATAGAGAAGTTTTTAGTCTGACTAATAGTGTTTTTTGGATGATCACATTAACAACTGTAAAATAAGAAGTTAAAGGCACCTACGTAAGCAACAAAAGGTCAGAAAACATTTGCTTCTCGGCAGGAACATTTTGATTGTGTGTGAACTGGGTGTGGGAAGAACTTATCAAAGTCTGGAAGATTTGGTCTTCCAGAAAATAGAGTAAAGGAGGAAGCAGCTGTGTGGTGCAACATACATGATGCCCTCCGTGTTAGAGGGAGCAGGCGTCATGGTGTAATGTTATCCCATTCACAGCATGGCAGTGATCTTAACTGACAAGACAGGAAATGAAAATGCCATGGCAATCGCATTCTTTAGGGGAAAAAAGCAAGGGAACAGAATGTGGGAATGTGGGATAAGGAAGGATTGCAGTCAAAGTTTGTGTGACAAACACTGGAAAGTCTTGGGAAAACATGTAACAGAAGAGGACTAATTAATTTCTATGGAAGTCCAAATGTGAGCCCCTAACATTTTCTGGTGAGGAGACCCCAGGCATATGGTAAATTTGAAAAGATCATTGGCTAGATCATTAGATCACTGGTAACCGCATAGAATAGCTAATCATAAAGACCTATTGGTATTAAAGCCAGTGTTATTATAATTTTTTTCCTCCACTTAGGTCCTGAGACTCATTGCTTTTCCTTTGTACAGTGCTGGTTTTTTTTCCCTTTCAAATTCACCTGTCATATTTACCAATCCTGAGCATCTCCTCAGTAGAGCATTTTGTTTGAACATCTATCCCTTTAGATAAAAAGAAAATGGCCGTTTCCTTTTTTCCACCACTTGTAATAATTTTCTTTAAGAACAGCACACAGGTAACCCTTTGTGCTAATATGAGTGAGAAACATGTTTTTTTTTTTATCTTTTCTCACTGTCTCATGCAAGCACAGCATACTTCATATCTTGCCCTAGCCTGTTCTCTTCTTCTGTAGCTGACAGTGCTTATATATCAAGCGCTCCAACAAGATGCAGCTCCATTTAACAAAAAAGTGCCTTAAAAATGTAACTCTTCTTTCTGCATTTTTATTGCACAGTCCATCTGCTCCTTCATCTTGGCTGCTCTTCACTTTCACAGTGACAAGCCTCACTCCTTTTTCTTGTCTCTTGAGGCAAAATCTAATTGGCAAGTGGGAAATCTTCAAAATTTGCCTTTGCCAGCCAACAGTAGTTTCAGATTTTTATGTAAACAGTTGGTTAAAATAGACTTGAAGGGTAAAGAGAAAATGTAATGAAAACAGAGGATTTTTAAAAAGTCCTTCCCCACAGAATTGAACACACCTTCATACAGTAGTAAGGAGCATAATAAATGTTTTCAAATGAATGAATTGTAGTTTTGTCAGCTCCTGGGTAAATGTGTAAGTATGATCAATTGATCAATATTTTTGATGGCCCCCAATAGCAAAAGGTTTAGCTTGAATTATTTTTTTTCAGGCTTCACTCTTTTGTGTGAAATATTCCTCTATTTCTGGCAAATTAAGTAGTCTGAGTTTGTGATACAGTAGGGATCGGTGGTATAGCCAGGGAGAAGAATTGATCCATAAGTGATCTCTATGTTGCCATTTGCATTGCCGACAGGCTGCAGAAATGCCAGAGTCACAGCCTTGGGAATCATACTGGTACAGAAAAACACTAGTGATTGAGGAAATACCTTTAAATGGTTTCACTCTTCTCATTTAAAGTATGTCTGTGGAAAAGAACAGCTAGGTTCTGGCCAGGAGTCTAGTACCTGTACAGACCAAGATACTAATAATGTCATTATAGCATCTAGTGGCTCTCTGTCGACCCTCTAATAAAGGTCATTAGTTGCCTGCTTTCTTGAGTGAGATGGCTTTGCAGCAAGTGCTTGGAGAAAAGTTATCAGTGCTGTATGTTAGAAGCAGGCATTCTGCCAGCAGCTTTATAATGAAGGTGAAATGAAATAAAGCGATGGATTGACAGTTTATGTGTTGAAAGTGAAGGAAATGGAGGTGTGGAGAAGCATTATGGGGAATCTTTCTAGTCATATCTTCAATTTAACCATCAGGGGAAATGCTTCAAAATCTTAGATTTATGAATTTCTAGTAAGCAGTTCCTGAGCATGTAAACAAATCTCAGTGGGCTGTTTTAGGAAGGTAGATTTGGGCAGTGAAGTAATCATTTTTATTCCTCTGATTTTCCAAATAGAAATGGACATATATGATAAAAATGTCAGCCACACTCTCCACGTCAGGGCCCTAACAGGATTACATGTCAGTTCTTAATGTCTCGCTCTGTTTTTCTTTGCCATGAATGGCTGCATTATTGCTCACAGGAACTTCACTGTAATATATGGTAAGAGACAAGTAGCTCTTTATGGCCAGTGATTATTCGGTTTGAATGAAACCTGTGATTTATGTCCATTTAACTGAAAAGCCTTGTAAATTCCCAGTGCTGCATTTTTCCTCAATAGAGAATGAGTCAAGCGAAAGTGACAACTAGGTTGGCGTGGAAATGTGCAGTGCATTGCCGTGTTATATTTAATATACCTGACATGAAAAACGTGCACACACCACACAGTCACCTTAAATAGGAGTGAAAGTGACATTAGCTTGCAATATGACTGCCATATTCAGTGGATTAGACACTAACATTGGCTTCAAAGGAGACTTGGAGCTGGAGTGGGATGGGCATGGGGCTGTGGGTTGTGATAGACAACTAGATCATCTGACACTTCCTCATGTCTTAAAAATTAGTTGTCTTTATAGTTACATCTATTGATATCTACTAAATATTATGATTTTTCTCTTTCATTACAGGTTTCAACTTTAGACCTAAGAAGGAGAGTGTGAAATTTAGGTGCAAATGTTATTCCAGACCTTTCTTTAGGAGATGCTGATACAATTCCATAGGCTTTTTTGTTGTCGTCATTAATGTTGATGTCTCTTAGCTAGTCAGACCTCATACGAGGGTCTGCCTTCCCTGGACTTGGGCTTGGCTATTACTTAGCCCTATCTCTAGTCCACCTGCTTTTTGTCTGAGAGCTCTGACCTTCCTCCTCACCCCCATACTGCATCTAGTTTAGATAATGGAGCCTTGAGGGATTGTTTTTCAGTATCTTTCTTTACTTTGCTTCCAAATTATATTTCAGTTTTCACAACCAAAAAGTAATTGTTTCAAATGAGATCTTATAACTTCAGGGCTTGTGACCTTCATTTCATTTCCAGATCTTCTGTTTCATACTTAAAACTGCTTCTTACTTAAGGATTTCAGGTGGAAAATTATTTTACCTTTTTATGTTCGGGAAGAAAAGTGGCAACGCGTCTATATTAATCTCTCTTCTTTATCTGCAATTCAGTTATATTTCTCACACTGTGGCTAATTTGATTCTAAAATGAAGAATGCATTTTAAACAGAAACAGAAAATAAAGTTAGTATTTTCTTTAATCATCTTTGTAACTTCAGACCACAATCCTGCTTCTTACTTTTAAATTGTCATTGGTTTCAAAGCAGTCAAGAACTCAGGGCCTGCTAAAAATATCTGATCTGGCTTTGTTTTACACAATACTCTTGCTAAAACATTTTCCTCTGAGCTAAGACTGTGGTGTGGTAGTTGAATGAATTAAGAACAAGTCCATCTTAGAACAAAATTATACAGATTTCATGGGCCTAAGCTTATGAATAATTTGGGATCTACTTTTACAATATGCTTATTGGGGGAGGGGTGGGTATAATCAAACAACTCAAGTTTCCATAATAGATTGTTGTTTCTCAGCAAGTCTGAAAAATATACTCTTCACAAAATAAAAATGATCTGATAATTTTATGACTACTATGGATAGTGTATGTCTTCTTTGTGGAAATATTGTCAAGTTAGATCTTAGTTATGCTTAATTCACGAGCATGTGTAGAACACATTTGAAGTGGCCGTGGTCTGAAGCTATTCTCAGTCCTGGATGAATGGAGGTTAGTTATGGGCTAGTAGGCGTGGTCCCTGAAGTGACGGAGCCACGGAGCTTAGTTGGTGCCCTGTGTTCGTTCCTCATCCTTTTAGGTCAAGCCTTCATTGTGTTACAGTGTTGTTCTGTTAGAGAGGCTACTACTGTGCAGTCCAGCCACCACTGATTTCTAATCTGCTTATTTATAATTCAAAAGCTCGCCTATATATTAATGAACCCTTAATGAGCTGTTGAAAATGCCTGAATTACAGTCAGATTATTAAACTCAAACAGCCCCGTAATCATACCATTTGAGTGGGCTTTAGGTACTTCTCACATCTGCAGTTTAGTATTGTGAAGGGTATGCGTTTATTCGGAGAAAGCTTTGTAATAATTTTGACCCGTAATTTATTTATTGCCCTCCGAATGCAGTCGTCTATGCAGATGCTCTCTCCCATTATCTGTGGGGCAGGTGCACAGCATGTTGAAAGACAGCTAATTAGGATTTGCTGAAAGATATGCAAAAACCAAGGGCTTATAACAAAGCCAAGTTCATTGTTAAACAATGTTTTACTTTGTTTGTATGATTTGTCTAAATCTTAGAGATACTGAAATGAATGTTATGGTTCTAAGTAGATTCCAAATGGGGTTGTTGTTGTTTTAACTTTATAATGCTATGATAACCAAGGAGTCCAGATGTAAACTTTTATAAACCTCTGAAAACCACTGTCCCTGTGTATGTTTTGGATTAAAGACAACACGGATCAATTTTTAAATTATTGTTTTCCCAAGTTACACTGTGAAGATATCAAGATCTTTTGATCATCACAGTGTTTGATTCATCCAGCTCTTGCAAATTTAGTTTATTATGCTGTTTATAGGTGTGTAGAGGAATGTGTGTTATGATTGGAAGCCATCTTATCAGAAGGTGTGACTTTGGCAGGTTGGTAAGCTAAGTAACAGTGAGGGAGGTAGGATGAGAAATAAAATAGTAATTTGAACATAAAGTAAGAAAATAAATAGAAATATTCAAATTAAAAATAATTTTGGAAACTGTGTATTATTGCTATTTAAAAATTTGTAATCATGACTTTGATTAATAGAGAAAAAATCCATTCACTTTTCCAACTTTAGTTACAAAAATGATTTCAGTGTTGATAAATAGCCTCAATATTGCCATACTGTGAAGTGCTCTAGTACTTTTGATCCAAAGGAGTATGAACTTTGTGTTGATTTACTTATGATTTTAGAAGAGTTATTATTCATTGCAAGGGGAGAATGTTATGCTAGCTGAAAATACATACTTATTTTTATGTGTCCACTGTTACTGAGTGTAAGGGTTGCTTCCTATTGGTATGGTGGTTTTACATACATATTAGGTATGTATATATAAATGCCATACATAGGTGATTACTTTCTGTCCTTTGCATTTCTTCCTGACAGATTTCCTTCTTCTATCTCCCATATAGTCTATTTCCTTGTGTATTAGTCATTGAGCATCTTCTCTTGTTTGCTACACTGTTCAGGGGAGTGTAATAGCTTGAGTCGGTATGTTGATTTACTATTAAAGAGCCTCACCAATATCCATGGTGTATAACTACAGGGGGAAAACTAGAAACCTGGAAGAACCTTAAAGGTAGATTAAAATCCACATTTCCAGGAGAAACATCAGTAGCTATAAATATAAAAAGGAAATAACGCATACAAATATATGAGCAAAAATTTAATTTAAAAAGGAGAAACTTAAGGAACTCCCAAACAAATGGTATAAAAATGAAACAGAGCCCAAAATAAGAGGTTACTCAGTGAGTCTTTACTTCATGCCAAATGCACAAAACACTTGGTATGTGAAACTATAATAATTCTAGGCCATGAAATTTTAACATAACAAAGTGAAGGGAAGAAAATCAAAGATGCT
Organism: Oreotragus oreotragus; assembly: GCA_006410675.1. Taxonomy (NCBI): domain Eukaryota; kingdom Metazoa; phylum Chordata; class Mammalia; order Artiodactyla; family Bovidae; genus Oreotragus; species Oreotragus oreotragus. The sequence goes on from SJYX01006232.1 coordinate 206,735, forward strand.
AAATTAGAAATATTAATGTAGCCAATATTTAGCAGTTTCTCTTAGATCTAGAAGAAATAGCAAATACCTGTTAGTCTATCCTTATTGATCAGCAATGTGTTGATACTGATTTTTATCTTATTTAAAAGAATTATCTAACTTTTTGGTTCCCTAAATGAATTTATTGTCATAGTACATTGTAGTTTTCAACCCTTATTTATTTACCTCAGAACAGGCAACAGATATAATTTTAAATTATTGTGAGTTAGTTTTATTATCCAGTTGAAATTATTCGGAAGTATATTTTTAAATGAAAGTGACAGCTTTAAAGTGTTTTGAGGGAGGAAATTAAAGTTGTGCGTTTGAGTTAAGACAACCAAGAGCTCAGTCATGCTGTGGGTATAATTCAGGGCATCTAGGAATGAAATCTGTTCTTAAAGAGAATTGATGGTGGTTTTAGGTTAGCATATAAAATCGCAGAGCTGGTGCTCAGTTGAGTACTTGGCAGCTTATAGATGTTACTGTCATGTAAGTTACACTAGACACAGAGTGTGCACCACTGTGGATAAACAACAACAGGCACAGACGCAAAAGACAGAATCCAAATGCAGACATGCAAGATGCCAACTTCCATCCCCTCCTTCCCCAAGACGCTTTGTAACTAGTGTGGGGATCCTGCTTTTAAACAGATTTACAGAGGTTAATTGGGCTGGGATATTTTAGATTATGTTACACATTAATGAAAATGCTGATTTTGAGCTGTCATGACTCCACTTCTTTTTATACTGTGATAATTATTTTAAAACTTCTGTCTTCTGTGTTGTTGAAAACGTCTTGGCAGAAAGCCTATGTGACCTGATTAAACCTATGAATTGTCAGCTGTGATCTATAATACTCAGATGAGGTTGCTGACTGGGCATCACTTAGGAAGTTCTTGATTTAAAAGCAAAATTAGATTGAGACTACTATGCCCAGCACTGCATTGCCATGTTGATGGTATATTTTTAATCCTGTATTTAGTGTCCTGGTTTGATGGTGATTACTTAACAAATTCATTTAATAATATATATTTTAAAAGCATAGCTAATTACCTCATAATGTATGTATTTCTCTTCTCTCCCTGAAATTAAATGATGGAAAAGCCCATCTAATCCTGTTTATTTTCTAATTTTTGGATATAGCTTGTGAATATATTATGGGATTTTAAATTGTGTTCTTCCAACAGTATGGAGAAACTGAATAACTGCCTTTTGATGGGTTTGTTTTGTATCCTTGGAATTATTTTTTTCTTTGTCAAAAATCTTGAAAATTTTACCCCCTTCCCATTTTTGCTTAAATCATCTAAACCTGGGAAGACTGGGTGTTAGAATATTCTGAGAAGCCAGGGTTACCTTTTTCCAAGGATCTAATCAGAATATATTGAGAGAGTGGTATTAGACATTTCATAAAAGTAAGAATTTTCATACTTACTGGTACTTATTGATAAAATGCAAACAATGAAATTCTCAGGATGAATTGTAGTGCACTGATGTTGTTTGATCATTTACTCAAATAAATAAAATACTCACACTGTTTGTCCTGTTTCTCGCTTCTTCTCTCTCTGTCTCTCTCTCTCTTTCCTTGAAGGTCTCAGCATCAGAGGAGCCCAGGAGGAGGACCCTCCCGATCCCCAGCTAATGAGACTGGACAATATGCTTTTGGCAGAAGGGGTTTCAGGTCCTGAGAAAGGTGGGGGATCGGCGGCAGCAGCTGCAGCCGCGGCAGCCTCTGGAGGTTCTTCAGATAACTCTATTGAACACTCAGATTACAGAGCCAAATTGACCCAGATCAGACAAATCTATCACACAGAACTGGAGAAATATGAACAGGTCAGCAGCCGCCACTCTCATAGTCCTGCACAAACCCTCTATTGCTCTTCTAATAGACCGTGCTAACTAAGTCTGAGGGCTGCGAGGGGTAGGTGTTAATGGAAAGAGCAAAATAAATAAGGTCAATCAGAAATCCAAGTGAACTGTTGAATTCATGAAATGAAGTCCCTTTGAGATTTTAGAGGTGACGCTAAGCCTGTTTTACCCCATCTGCTTGCTTCAGTTTTACTCGTTCCCCACATTCATGCCCTTACGGCCACACCTGCAGCCATCCTTCCCCTGTAACCTCACTGCTTGGTGCTCGTCAAAGAACTGCATCATTAACATTTATGCACTGGCCTTGTTCATAGCTATTATAACAAATTTTAAGGGGAAACCTTGCCTAGTGAGCCCTGCCTGCTATGCTGTGAGCTCCAGAATCCTCTTAGGAGTTAATTCTTAAGGATGATGCCCAACTAAGGGGAGGGAGCTAACTTAACAAAGTAAGCAGGTTCTGGCCTTTCTCTCTGAGGAGACCTTCCAAGATAATTATAGGTTTCCTGGGGCAGAGAACACAAGGCATTGTGTGCTAAATTCCTGATTAGAAAGTATGGATTAAAAATGCTGTTCTCAGCAATTGTATTAACCATACTTTATTGAATCTAAGGTATGTTTGATTTTAAGCTGTATCATTGTATATGGTACCACCACCAAGAAAAAGTTAATTGCCCCATTGAAGTATAACATGCCATTGATAGTAAAATGCTTCCCAGAGATGCAAAAATATGGGGTAGTCTTAGATTCAGTGAAATAAGGTAAAATGTTGGTGGTTCATTTAAAATATATTTTAGTTGTTCATTAAAGGCTAAAAACCTGCTTAGTTTGAGGAATTCTCACTGAAAGGTAATTTTAAAAAATTACTATGGAAATATTTAAGTGTACTTTTAATAAAGAGAATATTAAGCTGAATCCTATGAAGCTGTCAGGTTTTTAGGTCATAAATAGTTGTATATTGGTTATAGAGTTCACCCTAAAATAAGAAAACTCCTAGAGACCCATCATCCAGATGAATAGTAAAAACCAATGTCAATCTTATTTTGTTTATCTCCCCTCGCCCCCCTCTTTTTTGGGAGGGGGTATTTTAAAATAAGTCCTAGACATCATATTGTTTCATCCATAGATACTTCACTATGTAGTCAGGCATTTATTAAAGTTCAAAGACCTTAGTGTTAGTTTTAATATTGATTTTTCTTCTAAGTTCCCTGTGTAGTTTTAGTTGTATATGTTATTTTTTTTCATTGCCTTCTCTAATATTCTGGATATGGTATTAAAAAGCAAATGCTGGATTCTGTCCCAGAGGTGAGTGTGTTTTGAGGAATGGTAGAAAGATTTATGTAGCTTTATGTTAATATGCAATATAAATTAATATTATAAAGATGTCTTTTTTTCTGAATAGGCTTTCTGGGATCTCATACTGTATCTCTAGTCTCATTTGCAGGAATAATTTTTCGTGGAAGATGTGCAAATGAGAATTTTGGAAAAGTAGCCTGTGTATGTATATTAAAAAATTGAGCTTTCTGATTTGACATATGAATAATTGAGAGTAAACAAAGTAAGTCATGGTTGAAAAGGTTGCCCTGAGCATTAACAGTAGAAAACGGCTCTAATTTGTAGGATAACCCTAATTGCATAACTTTATGTTAAATACATCTGTACATACTTACCAAATAAATATTAGTCACTTTGCATGGAAAGATCTGTAGAATTAGGGGTCAACTGGCCAGTACTTATAGCTGAGGAATTAAGGTGGTTCCTTACTATCTTCTGCCATATTCCTTCACACCAGCCTCCTTATTTTCTCCCTTTAGCCCTGTTGGAAGTTGGGTGAAACTGGCATCAGTCATTGTCATCAAGGTTTTTGTTTTGTTTCTTTTAAAAACACACACATACACACAAAATCTTCATATACTAATCTACTGTTTATATTTTTGTTTTAAACATCAGACTGGGAAATAATGAATTTTAAAATTTAACCATGAATCTTATTTCTAGATAGGTTCAGTAGCCTATTTCCTGTCCCATTTTTAACACAAGAAATAATGGATATATGAAATCTATGCAATATTATGGACAAATAAAACAAGATGACTAGTTGACTGATTGAACAGAAATTTAGTTTACAAATTTTCTCCTGTAGGTTCGGAATTGGTTTAGAGCTGACAGCATTTAGTGCTTTTGAGTGGTCTTTGGGGCTGGTTTTTATTGCTCTCCTGTTTGTGGTTCCTAAGTTTGTTAGATCAGTGAGTTGACCTAGAATAATCTTTTCTTTTCAAACTTTTGGGATATGGGGACATTTTCTGAGATAGAACTTTCAAGGATCTAGTTTGGAGTTACTAGAAGAGCTGTGAAGAACTAAATGAGATGAAGGCATCAGTTCAGATGAAGACATGATATTTCTGAAATAAATGGTGGTATTATAGTTTCCATTTTACAGATGAGAAAATGAAACTCAAGTAATTTGTCCGGTGTCACGCATCTAGTTAGTGTCAGAATCGGGTTTTGAAATCAGTTTCTGACAATATGCCTTCCTTTCCCATTGAATTATGCTGCTACTTGTGTATATAAAAGAACAAAACTCAACAGAGTAGATTTTTAAAATCTTATTGGCTTTATTCAGTGATTCATGAGTCGGTCAGCATCTCATGTAGCAAATAGAAGGAGCTATACAAAATGAAAGGTGCCTGTAGGCAGACAGGAACATGACAAGGAAGTCAGACTACCAATGAAAGAATTGGTTGTGGCAAGTTCACCTTTCTTTAAGGCATGGTAGGTTTCTATCAGGCAGATTACCTCACTCATGCTGACCCAGTAACTCCAGATTGGTTTAAGATTACCTTCCTAGGAGAGTCTGAACTGTAATTATGTAGTCTTGGTTGGGTGGCTTGGAGCATAGCAGAAGTGACTCCATTTTGGGTCTCTTACCTTGTTTTTAACAATTAGGATTTGTAAATAATTCAGATACATCCCAGTTTTTCTCTGATTTGCTCATGTTGGATTACATTTGGGATGGAATCAGAGTAGAGATGGGCAACACCCAAGTATTTTAATCCCTTTACATTTAATTACAGTGAATCTCTTAACTATTAAAATCCCTTAGAAATTATATTTTTCCTCCTAAAATTACATGAACATGGGTACTTGAGTGACAGAAACCTTATTAGTAAGTAGGAAGAACATATATGTTAAGGCAGAGGTTTTGTCAGAAAATGGTGTTGAGTCTTTTGCTAAAAGAAATAAACTGCATTGGAATCTCAGAGCTATTTACTCCACTGTGTTTTGCAATGAAGCTGTAATGAAAATGTATCTGAAGCCTGTTTAGATTTAGATTGCTATAAAATTAACAAACACCACCACTGCAGTAAATTAAAGTACCTTATAAACATAGCCACATTTACAAAGCTAAGCAGACTAGAGCTACAGTTAGAGCAAAATTAAATCCAAGCTGCAAGGCTCAGCTTTATGTGTATGTTTTAGGAATGGTACTGTGTTTANAGAGACCCATCATCCAGATGAATAGTAAAAACCAATGTCAATCTTATTTTGTTTATCTCCCCTCGCCCCCCTCTTTTTTGGGAGGGGGTATTTTAAAATAAGTCCTAGACATCATATTGTTTCATCCATAGATACTTCACTATGTAGTCAGGCATTTATTAAAGTTCAAAGACCTTAGTGTTAGTTTTAATATTGATTTTTCTTCTAAGTTCCCTGTGTAGTTTTAGTTGTATATGTTATTTTTTTTCATTGCCTTCTCTAATATTCTGGATATGGTATTAAAAAGCAAATGCTGGATTCTGTCCCAGAGGTGAGTGTGTTTTGAGGAATGGTAGAAAGATTTATGTAGCTTTATGTTAATATGCAATATAAATTAATATTATAAAGATGTCTTTTTTTCTGAATAGGCTTTCTGGGATCTCATACTGTATCTCTAGTCTCATTTGCAGGAATAATTTTTCGTGGAAGATGTGCAAATGAGAATTTTGGAAAAGTAGCCTGTGTATGTATATTAAAAAATTGAGCTTTCTGATTTGACATATGAATAATTGAGAGTAAACAAAGTAAGTCATGGTTGAAAAGGTTGCCCTGAGCATTAACAGTAGAAAACGGCTCTAATTTGTAGGATAACCCTAATTGCATAACTTTATGTTAAATACATCTGTACATACTTACCAAATAAATATTAGTCACTTTGCATGGAAAGATCTGTAGAATTAGGGGTCAACTGGCCAGTACTTATAGCTGAGGAATTAAGGTGGTTCCTTACTATCTTCTGCCATATTCCTTCACACCAGCCTCCTTATTTTCTCCCTTTAGCCCTGTTGGAAGTTGGGTGAAACTGGCATCAGTCATTGTCATCAAGGTTTTTGTTTTGTTTCTTTTAAAAACACACACATACACACAAAATCTTCATATACTAATCTACTGTTTATATTTTTGTTTTAAACATCAGACTGGGAAATAATGAATTTTAAAATTTAACCATGAATCTTATTTCTAGATAGGTTCAGTAGCCTATTTCCTGTCCCATTTTTAACACAAGAAATAATGGATATATGAAATCTATGCAATATTATGGACAAATAAAACAAGATGACTAGTTGACTGATTGAACAGAAATTTAGTTTACAAATTTTCTCCTGTAGGTTCGGAATTGGTTTAGAGCTGACAGCATTTAGTGCTTTTGAGTGGTCTTTGGGGCTGGTTTTTATTGCTCTCCTGTTTGTGGTTCCTAAGTTTGTTAGATCAGTGAGTTGACCTAGAATAATCTTTTCTTTTCAAACTTTTGGGATATGGGGACATTTTCTGAGATAGAACTTTCAAGGATCTAGTTTGGAGTTACTAGAAGAGCTGTGAAGAACTAAATGAGATGAAGGCATCAGTTCAGATGAAGACATGATATTTCTGAAATAAATGGTGGTATTATAGTTTCCATTTTACAGATGAGAAAATGAAACTCAAGTAATTTGTCCGGTGTCACGCATCTAGTTAGTGTCAGAATCGGGTTTTGAAATCAGTTTCTGACAATATGCCTTCCTTTCCCATTGAATTATGCTGCTACTTGTGTATATAAAAGAACAAAACTCAACAGAGTAGATTTTTAAAATCTTATTGGCTTTATTCAGTGATTCATGAGTCGGTCAGCATCTCATGTAGCAAATAGAAGGAGCTATACAAAATGAAAGGTGCCTGTAGGCAGACAGGAACATGACAAGGAAGTCAGACTACCAATGAAAGAATTGGTTGTGGCAAGTTCACCTTTCTTTAAGGCATGGTAGGTTTCTATCAGGCAGATTACCTCACTCATGCTGACCCAGTAACTCCAGATTGGTTTAAGATTACCTTCCTAGGAGAGTCTGAACTGTAATTATGTAGTCTTGGTTGGGTGGCTTGGAGCATAGCAGAAGTGACTCCATTTTGGGTCTCTTACCTTGTTTTTAACAATTAGGATTTGTAAATAATTCAGATACATCCCAGTTTTTCTCTGATTTGCTCATGTTGGATTACATTTGGGATGGAATCAGAGTAGAGATGGGCAAAACCCAAGTATTTTAATCCCTTTACATTTAATTACAGTGAATCTCTTAACTATTAAAATCCCTTAGAAATTATATTTTTCCTCCTAAAATTACATGAACATGGGTACTTGAGTGACAGAAACCTTATTAGTAAGTAGGAAGAACATATATGTTAAGGCAGAGGTTTTGTCAGAAAATGGTGTTGAGTCTTTTGCTAAAAGAAATAAACTGCATTGGAATCTCAGAGCTATTTACTCCACTGTGTTTTGCAATGAAGCTGTAATGAAAATGTATCTGAAGCCTGTTTAGATTTAGATTGCTATAAAATTAACAAACACCACCACTGCAGTAAATTAAAGTACCTTATAAACATAGCCACATTTACAAAGCTAAGCAGACTAGAGCTACAGTTAGAGCAAAATTAAATCCAAGCTGCAAGGCTCAGCTTTATGTGTATGTTTTAGGAATGGTACTGTGTTTAAAATCCTGTCCCTTTTTTTTACCTCCAGGAAATGTCCTTTGATCATATGTTTACATTATATAGGCTCAGATGTAATGATTTTTAGTGATAAGGATCTAAATTCACTTATAAATGCTCTTGAAATATTAGACATAGAATATATATTAGAGTAAGGTTCTTCAATATTACTATCCCCTAAAAGGAAAACCAAACTTATTTTACTTTTCTCTTGTTGATCCTGACACCCAAGAGGAATATGATAATTTTTCAAAGCTTGCAGAGATTGGTTTGTAATACTTTTCATCTTGGGTGCACTGCCTTCCACTTTAGCTGGGAGAAAAACCTGGTTGCCTCTTTGTCTTCTTGTTGATTAGCTACAAGTTTGTTTATATTTTTTAAAGAGGGGAAAAACAAATTTTTTATTTTCTGTGTGCAAGATCCCCACATGTTTATAAGACTCAAAGACGACCAGGCAACGGAGGTTTATATGCCATCCCAAGCTATGGGATGGGATTAGCTACAAGTTTTGGAAAATCTTTTTTACTCTACCTTTCAAATATGCTCTTACGATTAAAGGCCCAAGTGTTAGAATAGGTGAGTTCCTAATGAACCTGAGCCAAGCATCCTGGGAAGCCTGCTCTTAAGAATTGAAGGCCTTCTTGATCCTTCTACTTCTCTACCAAAGGGAAATGGATACCATTGGTTTTTGCAAATGAAATTTAACTTCGAGATTTGTTCTGGGATAAAGAGGAAAAGATATATATCATGCCCTGTACAGTTCTCCCACTTTGCTTGTACCAGAAGAAATGCTTGTACACAAGTAATTCACTTCATAATTTACAGTTGCTATAATAGAGATGACATATTGAAAGCTATCTACGATAATTATATTGAAATACATTTTTGCTGAAGGCAAAAGTGTTGTAAGGGTCTCAACCCTCCCTAAGCATCTGGAAACCTGCTTTCTGAGTTCACAGATGTCTTTTGAATTTACCTCAAATCAGGTAAAACATTGGAGCTGAGCAGGTACACTCAATGTGCTCAAGACCAGTTAGGTACTGTTTGGCTAATAGGGGACTCCCAGACTACAGGGGACTGTGGGGGAATGGAGAATGAATGTGCAGCCTAAACCAGTGTAAAAGCATGGCCTTGTGCTTTGGGAGGCTCTCAACAACATTGTATGTTTATATTTGATGGCAAGATCTTTGCTTGTAAAGAATTTTTTTGAAACAGGTTTTAAAATGCTGATGTTATTACATGCGAGATTATGTAATCCACAAACTCCTAATCTCATTTTGCTGTTTGTTCTTAATAGCAAAAATATATAGCAGGAAAGACAAAAGGAGACTACCTGATGTAAACTTTATATTTCAGTTTCCCAAGCGAGCCTTTGTCATTCATTGCTCCAAGAGAAGGGTTTTACTGCTCTATCAGCTTTCAAACTGGATCTTTTCCTTGGCTGGAAGGAGTGTTTGAGTGTTCCCTTTTTTCCCTTAAGTTTCTAGTCTGTTGACTCTATGTATCAAATGTATCTTTGACCACAATCTTGATTGATGAAGTGAACTGTTTTATATTTGAATACTCTCTTTTTTTCCCATTTTTTGGGAAGCAGTGTTTGTAATATTTATTTGAGCAATAGGAAGGCAGACTATGTTAGGTAATCAGAGTAGGAACTTACTTGCAGAATGATACACAAAAAAATATGAATTTCATAAAATTATCATTTCCATTATCAATAATAACTGCCATTTATTAAGCATTAATTATGTTCCAGGTTCTGCAATTAACTTAACATGTATTTTATAGTATAATCCTTACAAACCCTCATGAGACAGGTCCACAAACCATGAGTGTTAAGATGTGTTGAGGTATGAAAGAATCTTAAGAAAGAGTGGATGTATGTACAGTTCTGATTCTGTATATACATACAGTCAGGATGTATGTATGACTGATTCACTTTGCTGTACAGCAGAAACTAACACAGCATGGTAAACCAACTGTTGTTTAGTCCCTAAGTTGTGTCTGATTTTTTTGTTCCAATTGAAAGAAGAACGATAGGTATTTCATCTTTGCAGCTGTTTTGTAGGCATATTGATCTCATTCTGGTTGGCTTAAATAAAAGGTATCTTTGAATGTTGACTTCTATTGGGAAACAAGAAGAATTTGTTGATTTTATAAGCATTACATAAATACAAAATCTATAATATTTGACTAGAGTTACTTGCAAGGTTATAAAGGTATCTAGAAAATGGATGCATGCAAATTTTGGAGTCATAAACTTTTAATAGAGATTTATTCTTTCTTTGAAGAGTGACTTTTTAGAATAGGGAGTATTATGATCTGTCTGCAGTCAGCATGTCTAGATGTTTACAAAAGGCCAATTCAGTTTTTAGATCTGATCATGAACCATTTTAATACTTCCTCTAAAACAGATGCTTGCTCACCGTCTGATTTTACATTTTTTTCTTCAGTGATGGGACCTTACAGGCAAGAAAGGGTTTGTATCTTGAATTCACCATCGAAAAAACCACATGATGAAACAAACAAAATCCTGAAAACTAATTTTGACTGTAAACCAAATATATATGGATATGGAAGAGATAGTTTTACTATCTCCTATTATATTTAACAAATATATTTAATAAATATTATTAACAGCATCATAAAAAATCCAGATGTTTCAAATCCTCAATTATATTACTTAGTTTGAATTTTTAAAGAGAAAGGAACAAATGGCAAGGAGAAAGGCTATTATAAGAATTAATTGAAAATATTTGTTAGGGACTCCCCTGGTGGTCCAGTGGCTAAGACTCTGATCTCTCAATACTGGGGCCCTGGGTTTGATCCCTGATTGGGGAACTAGATCCCACATGCCACAACTAAGACACTGTGCAGCCAAATAAATACAATATTTTTTATCAGATGAAGCCTTCCAGTTTATGTTGATTTAAGTATGTTATTACAATGCCTGTCTTAAAGAAAACATATATTTTGTCTCATAGTAAACAAAAATGCATCCTAGATAATTTTCAACAGCTGGATTAAAAGAAAAAAGAGGTTTCTGCCATTACTTGTAAGTTAGAAAATTCAAGGAATCAAAACTCACTTCCTAAATCTCCTAGTTAACCTAAGTGTTTCTATATTTGTATTGTGGACATTGACTAGAAAATTCTTAACAGACAATTTCACTTGGAAAAGTAAGAAGGCCATGAAAAAAGTTTTCAATGTCTGTTTTAATGATATAGTCTTGTAGGTATGACAGGATATGATAAATGTTTAAAGTGAGCATCTTATGTTATAAACAGTATTGATGCTAGTATGTGGTTTGGTGGCCCTTCAAAACAGCTCTGCAATCATGTGATCATTCTTACTGCACTTTCTTGTTTAAGAAAGTGTATACCTTTTAAGGAAGAGGAGAAGAGGCAGTACTGTGCTCTGCTCTGCAACTGGTACAGATGATGCTGTAAATGAGGCTGTAATTTACTTTCAGTGGTAAAAAGGAAAAAAATCACTTTGCCTAAAGTGTATGCATCTTTCTTAAGGGTGTACCCAGATTTTAATTATCTAAATGTAAATACTTAACGAATTTTACTTAGAGTAATGAGCTAAAGTGCACACTACATAAATGAGATGTTCTAATTAATCATGTATGAACTACTGGTTTAAAGAAAAGCTATGTGAATTCTGTGAATGTTGGGCTATTGCCAAATTGCTAATCAGCATTTGCATTCATAGATGACTTCACTTAATAAGTTGTGAGACATTCAGCAAATGTTTTAGGAAATTATGAGTTTTTAGATGCAGAAACTTTTTGCTTTTAACCCTTGTTTTTAATACAACCCTGTGGCTGCTTCTTAGAAACCATAGGCAGACATTCATTCTGGGAGAGATTAAAATACAACCAGAGAAAAACTGAGAGTCAGAGAAGAACTGAAAAAAATAAATAAATAAAAACTCAGGTATCACTCACACAGGAGTCTTGAATGATCTATCAAGACATACACTCTGTCATAGACATACATTGCCATAATGTGTGAACTAGATTTGTAGGAATTAGCATTGTTACCTGTGCAGATTAGAAATATCCTGATACAGCAGTTCTCAAAGTTTTTGGTTTTAGAACTTGAATTCTTAAAAATTATTGGAGATCTCCTAAGAGCTTTTGTTCAGTGGATTATATCTATCAATGTATTATAATAGAAATTAAAACTGAGAACAAATTAAAGTATGTATTAATGTAAAAATCAGTAATGAACCATTATCTGTTCAATATAATATTTTTTAAAAACTTGCATTTAAAATAAAAAACACCTCAACATTTAGAAGAATGTCATTGCTTTTACATTTTTGCAAAATTTTGTCATGTTGGGCTTAATAGAAGTCTCCTGGATTCTTAAGTGTGTTTCTGTGGTCAGTCTCCTTTCCTGTGGTTGAAGTATATGAAGAACACCTGTCCTCACACAAATATATTATTGGAAAAGAGAGGGGTGTATTGATAGCCTTTTAAAATACTTATGGATATTATTCTCTTGTATTATACCAAAACTTGACAAGTTGTAGTATCCTAAATATTAGCTATCATGAGCCTGAAATCATACCAACTTTTTGTACTCAGTTCCTTTAAAATCTATTGGTCTATGGGACTTCCCCGGTGGTCCAGTGGTTAAGAATCTGCCTTCCAGTGCTAGGGATGTGAGTTCAATCCCTGGGTGGGGAACTAAGATCCCACATGTGGGGCAATTGTTTCTATATTTGTATTGTGGACATTGACTAGAAAATTCTTAACAGACAATTTCACTTGGAAAAGTAAGAAGGCCATGAAAAAAGTTTTCAATGTCTGTTTTAATGATATAGTCTTGTAGGTATGACAGGATATGATAAATGTTTAAAGTGAGCATCTTATGTTATAAACAGTATTGATGCTAGTATGTGGTTTGGTGGCCCTTCAAAACAGCTCTGCAATCATGTGATCATTCTTACTGCACTTTCTTGTTTAAGAAAGTGTATACCTTTTAAGGAAGAGGAGAAGAGGCAGTACTGTGCTCTGCTCTGCAACTGGTACAGATGATGCTGTAAATGAGGCTGTAATTTACTTTCAGTGGTAAAAAGGAAAAAAATCACTTTGCCTAAAGTGTATGCATCTTTCTTAAGGGTGTACCCAGATTTTAATTATCTAAATGTAAATACTTAACGAATTTTACTTAGAGTAATGAGCTAAAGTGCACACTACATAAATGAGATGTTCTAATTAATCATGTATGAACTACTGGTTTAAAGAAAAGCTATGTGAATTCTGTGAATGTTGGGCTATTGCCAAATTGCTAATCAGCATTTGCATTCATAGATGACTTCACTTAATAAGTTGTGAGACATTCAGCAAATGTTTTAGGAAATTATGAGTTTTTAGATGCAGAAACTTTTTGCTTTTAACCCTTGTTTTTAATACAACCCTGTGGCTGCTTCTTAGAAACCATAGGCAGACATTCATTCTGGGAGAGATTAAAATACAACCAGAGAAAAACTGAGAGTCAGAGAAGAACTGAAAAAAATAAATAAATAAAAACTCAGGTATCACTCACACAGGAGTCTTGAATGATCTATCAAGACATACACTCTGTCATAGACATACATTGCCATAATGTGTGAACTAGATTTGTAGGAATTAGCATTGTTACCTGTGCAGATTAGAAATATCCTGATACAGCAGTTCTCAAAGTTTTTGGTTTTAGAACTTGAATTCTTAAAAATTATTGGAGATCTCCTAAGAGCTTTTGTTCAGTGGATTATATCTATCAATGTATTATAATAGAAATTAAAACTGAGAACAAATTAAAGTATGTATTAATGTAAAAATCAGTAATGAACCATTATCTGTTCAATATAATATTTTTTAAAAACTTGCATTTAAAATAAAAAACACCTCAACATTTAGAAGAATGTCATTGCTTTTACATTTTTGCAAAATTTTGTCATGTTGGGCTTAATAGAAGTCTCCTGGATTCTTAAGTGTGTTTCTGTGGTCAGTCTCCTTTCCTGTGGTTGAAGTATATGAAGAACACCTGTCCTCACACAAATATATTATTGGAAAAGAGAGGGGTGTATTGATAGCCTTTTAAAATACTTATGGATATTATTCTCTTGTATTATACCAAAACTTGACAAGTTGTAGTATCCTAAATATTAGCTATCATGAGCCTGAAATCATACCAACTTTTTGTACTCAGTTCCTTTAAAATCTATTGGTCTATGGGACTTCCCCGGTGGTCCAGTGGTTAAGAATCTGCCTTCCAGTGCTAGGGATGTGAGTTCAATCCCTGGGTGGGGAACTAAGATCCCACATGTGGGGCAACTAAGCCCCTCACGCCACAACAAAAGACCCTGTGTGCTACAACTAAGACCTGATGCAGACAAATTAAAAAAAAAAAAAATCTATTGGTCTAGTGCACACTTTGAATGGATCTTCTGCTTATGCATATTTTTGTAACATCATGCACTGATCATTTGAAAAATAATGGTTCACTGAGTTATGTACATCTTCCAATGTTAACACCTTATATAACATCAAAATTTTCATATTTATTAATATCAACACCAAATTAATCAGAAAGTCTGCTAGGAAACTATAAAGCTCAAGGTAGTAGATGCAGGTTTTCCAGAATTTCACCATTGGCACAACTACTGTCAGCTATTTTCTTTGATGTGACAAGCTTGCTTGGTTCATTTTTGAGAAAATATCTACCAAATACCCAAATCAGAAAAATTATAATAATTTGTCGATTTTACTTTCAAATAAAAATGGTATTCCATGAAATAGACATCAACTCACAACTTAAACAATCACATGAGAGCTTTTTCTCAAGACACCCATCCTTGATAAGCAGTTGAAGTCCTTTTGGTGCGCTTCCCATTTTATCACACAGAAGGTTAAAGATGTAGTCAAACTGAGATGTAATAAAAAATGAATACTTTCTCTTGCTTTATCAAGATATTCCTAAGTGAAACTGCCTTCTGTGGTTGTGGTTGGGGGGGTTATGTGAATGCATGGTAGTAAAGAATAAAAATGAATGTCAAAGATTACTTAATATACCATTTCCCAGAGAATTTTTCTTAGTATGTTGGTCCACAAGGTGCTGTGCTGTTCATTATGGTTGCCACTAGTCATAAAAAGCTTGAAATCTAGCTCCTCTGAAATGAGATGTGCTTTTGTGAAATATATACTGAGTTTCAAAGTGTGTGAAAAAAACAGAATGGAACATATCTCATTAGCAGTTTTTTAAAGATACTATTATGTGTTGAAATGTCAATATTTTTCATATATTGGGTTAAGTAAAATGTGTTGTTAAAATTAGGCTTCCCTGGTGGCTCAGAAGAATCTGCCTGCAATGCGGGAGACCAGGGTTTGATCCCTGGGTTGGGAAGATTCCCCTGGAGAAGGAAATGGCCACCCCATCCAGTATTCTTGCCTGGGAAATCCCCTGAACAGGAGTCTGGCAGGGTACAATCCATGGGGTTGCAAAAGAGTTGGACATGACTAAGCGACTAAACTACCACCACATTGTTAAAATTAATTGCACCTGACTTTTTATTTTTTAATGTGGCTATTAGAAAAATTATTATTTCATATGTGAAAAATAAAACACATTTGGAAAATAGTCAATGCAATAGCAAAAACATTAAATGACAAAAAAAATTCTTTTTTCATATGTGGCTCACAATATTCTTCTATTAGACAGCACTGCTCCAGATAAAAGAGGTTTTGTGACCAAATTTATTTGGTCAAAGTTGGATACACCATTCTCCCTTGAAGATTTATGATGATGTATGTTGGCATATTGAAATTATTGAAGAATCCTGCCCCTCCCCCACAAATTTTAAATTATGGTTAACCCATTTCCCAAACATACTGTATTAACATTTTCTAGAACTAACTTATAAAAGTCTGTATCCAAATTTGCTGATTTCAATTTGCTATTCTAGTTTGCTTTTCTTCATTTTACTAATAAGAAAACTGAGGACTGGAGTTTATCAAATTATATAATTTTAAATTATATGAACATGTCTTTTGAGAAAGTACCAAAAAAAAATTATATGTATATTTCTTGGCAGGATGACCACTTATTTTCAGCTTGGCACAAGACAGTCTATGTTGATAATATAGTGGGGAAAATCTTAAATTTACTTCTCTTTACTATGGTTTCCTTAAAGACGGAAAGAACTTCCACTTTTAAACCTACAAAGTTCCTTAATGTTTTACTGTCCCATAACCCCAGACAATAATTTTTAGCCTTTTAAAATTATAGACTGGCTAAGAATCTGAAATGAGAAGAAAAACCCCACAGGTTGTCTCCTCAGGAAAGACAAATGTGCATACAACTTAAATAAGATTTGAGGAAGTGTCCTGGACACTCTAGACCTCTCCATGGACTGCAGGTTAAAAATTCGTCCGTTAAAAAGGTTCATCAGGGATAATGTATTTATAGATATTAATCAATATCACTCTTGAATTGTAATACAAAACCCTACCAATCCATAGGGGGCTATTGAATGCCTACCATGTGTGCTATGCAAATCCACACTCTGAAAAATCCTAGAATCGCCACTTTAAGGGAACTTTAAATTTCTTAAAACTTATACATGCTTAAAACATAAAAACTTTAACTGGTAAGGAAGACTCATTTTACCTCTCCTTAGAAATATTTATATAAAAGCGCCACTTAAAGTAACCGAAACAGCGTCCTTAAAAGTTAGTTCTCTCATGAGCAGTTAGAAAAACCATCCTCTTCTATATGTTCAGGATGTCTGTAGGGAAATTATGTTATTAATTATCATATAATGTTATATCTTCAAAATGTGTCTTGCCATGACCAACGATTGTTCTGTCTGTTTAACCTACTAAGCATCCATGCAATAAGATGCAGAATCTCCTGTCTTTAAAAAATATATATATATCAGAAGGTATCGTTTTTATGCAGAGATATAGACAGATGCTTTATTCACCAAGAGGATACTGGACATCTGTGTAGGCCCAGTTACATGGTTTTGCAGATCTAAAGAATATAGGTGAGCTGAAAGAGACAGGGACAGGATTTTTAACTAAAATGTTTGAGACCCACATCTGATCCTGAGGAGCTGAGCTGCTTTGTCCCTCTTTCAGAAATGGTGTAGATCCACAAATAAGGCCCACACCACAGCTATGTTATACTAGGACGCTGGCATGGCATCCAAGGCCCTTTATCTGCCAGTGCAAATCTGAACTCCCTCTTCCTGTACCCTCTTCTCTGTCCCTCTGAACTAACTTCATACCATTATTTCCAGGGTTTTTTTTTTTTTTTCTTGTGCCTTTAATTCCTCTTGATTTCCACCTTTATTCCACTTTTCAAAAATCTTACCCATTCTTTAAAGCCCTGATTTCACTTTTTGCCATGAAGTGATCTTTGTTTCCAAATGAGAATACTTACTCCTTGGAACTTAGGGAACACTTTTCCTGTGATGCTTTGCATGCCCTGCCTGTTTAAGAATTTGTTTTTATACATTTTATCGCAGTGAAGGTCAAATCCACATCTTGCTCATTCATGTGTCCTTTCACTGCGTTTGGAAGAGTTTGAACTTCATAGTGTTTCAGTAAACATTTGTTGAGTAAAACCCCAGAGGAAATAGTAGATGCTTGGTATTAACATAAACATATATCTGTACTTATATATAGAAATTGGTACAGAGCATCCTCCAGTGGGAAAACCTCATTTTGAAAGTGGGCTGAAAGTGGTAGGAAGGGCAGTTGAGTGCTGTTTCCCTTGCATGCCTGGGCTTTCATAGTTCCAGAGTTCTCGCGCCCTTATCTAGTTATCACTGCCATTTCACACGTGTCTTAGTTTTCATTTTACCTACCACATAATGCCATTGGCGGTTGCAAATAAGATAGAAATTCAGATGAGTTAATGTCTGGGGTGTGATAATAAAAAATACCAGATTCCTAAGGAGTGATTTTTTTTTTTCCCCCTTACAGGCATGTAATGAATTCACTACACACGTGATGAACCTTCTCCGAGAACAGAGTAGAACACGTCCCATTTCCCCAAAAGAGATTGAAAGAATGGTGGGCATCATCCATCGAAAATTTAGTTCCATTCAGATGCAGCTCAAACAAAGTACTTGTGAAGCAGTTATGATTTTAAGATCAAGGTTCCTTGATGCCAGGTATGTGAGGCCACAAATCCATTGCATGGCTTTTTTTTTTTTTCCCTTTTCACTCTTTGTATATTATTTTATGTAATTCTGGCCAGTTGGTCTTAGATTCTTCTTTAATTTGGCTATGAGAGCCCTTCTCTACAATGGATAGGTAATTCACCTCATGGTGCCTGCAGTGTCAAGCCTCTTCTTGTCTGGAGGTGGTAGTGCTATTAGCTGCCAATTTGGTGACTCAATTTGGACTTCCCGCAGATGATAAAAAGAGTCTACTTGCAATGTAGGAGACCTGGGCTCAATCCCTGGATTGGGAAGATCCCCTGGAGAAAAGAATGGCTACCCACTCCAGTATTCTTGCCTGGAGAATTCCATGGACAAAGGAACCTGGAAGGCTACAGTCCATGGGGTCACAAAGAGTGGAACACGACTAACACTTCATCTTCTGGTGTCTCAGGAAACAAATAGTGTTAGTGCTGCTAATAATGACTTAGTAATATGTCGCCTTTTAATTCTGATGCTAAAAAGTATTCTTAAGGATAACAGTATGTAACTTTGTTTTAATGCAGGTTTGTTTTCTAAGAATTTCTTAATATTATGTTGCTTGTGCATATTAGAAGAAAATCCTTCAAGATACAGATATTTCTAAGGAGGAAGTGGTATTTTAGTTACCACAAAACCCCAAACTCTGTTTTTCCAAATCTAGAGGAAAGCTTCTGAGTTTCTCCTGTAGGGATACATATTTCTCTTTTATCTGAAGCTTTCACCAATTTTCACAGGAGTTAGGTAGTAAATTGCATATGATGTGTTAGACCTACTGGATGACATAACAGAGGAACTGTCAAGTTCCTACTCTATGCTGCCTCTACAGGAAAGCCTCCTGGGCATTGCTNATATTTCTCTTTTATCTGAAGCTTTCACCAATTTTCACAGGAGTTAGGTAGTAAATTGCATATGATGTGTTAGACCTACTGGATGACATAACAGAGGAACTGTCAAGTTCCTACTCTATGCTGCCTCTACAGGAAAGCCTCCTGGGCATTGCTAAAGCTTGCAATCAATCTTCAACATTGTAAAGGGGTTTCTATTTTATTTTGCTTTCTCTCCCATAGAATCTCACAGAGGTGATAAATATTGTCCAAATTTCACAGTATTAAAGAAAATGGCTAAATGAGCATCTCAACTGGAAAATAAGATGTGAGGAACAGTTTTCATGCCAGAGCTCTTCCCTGGAGCCAGATAGGAAAGATGCCACCTGATTATGCTCCTGTTCTATCATCTTTGGTTCCTTCTTCTGTACTGAATTAGTCATTGGAACTCACCAGTGCTTTGTTTTCAGCATTTCTTGTATTAGCTCTTTGTTTCCATCCAAACTTGCACTGCTCAGTTCACATTCATCCTTTTGTCCCTGGGCTAGCACAGTGCTGTCCCACTGTACTTTTCTTCTGCTCATCCTCCACAGCCCTTTTATGATGGACTCATTGCTTTACTTGAAAACCACAGTAGTTTTTCACTGTTGGATAACACATGCACACAACTTAACCTGGCATTTGAGGCCTTATGTGACCTGTCGATTTAAGTTTTATTTCTTATTTTTCCTATTTAACAAATGCCAAGCTCACTATGAAAAATTTGGAAAACATGTAGACTAGAAGGATGAGTGATTAAAGACGATCACTTTTTTAACTACCCAATGGGAAAAAAAAATTCACTGTAAATGTTTTAATATATTCCTTTCTGGTTTGTGGTACTTTTTTAGCTTCATGTTCTTGTGATGGTACAATATGCATAATTTAGTTGGCTTTTTAAAAAACTTACCATGAATAGGTAAACATTTTTCCTATAATATAAACTATTTTAAATGTTAATTGTTGAAGTCTACCAGATGGATATATGATAAATAATTAACGTAGACATTTTTTCCTGTTAATTTCCGTGATGACCTCTTCCACTTCCTTTCTTCTTTCCTTCTATAAATATTTATTTGTGCTGAGGATATATAAAGGTAAACAAGATTGGTTAACTTACTTGCCCCCACTGAGTTTACATTCTACCTGGGGAAATAAGCAATAAACAAGTAAACAAATATGCTGTAGTATTTTGCTCAGTAATGTAGTAAAATATGATAGAATAGTAAATGCTATGAGGAAAAAGAAAAGCAAGGTAAAGGTAGAGAAGCTGATGGAGAGAAGGTACTGTTTTAGATAGGTTTTTATTGCAATTAGTCTTTCAGTAAGAATCTTTGCGCTTTCAACCTTTGTGATCTTTAGAATTATTTCCTAAGGATTAATTCTCAGAAATGGAATTATTAGATCAAAATGTGAACATTTTTAGTGCTCTTAATATATCACTAAATTGTTCTTTCCTCTGTTTAATCCAAAATGAAATACCTCTTGGTCTCAGCCATTTCCTCTGACTGGAATTCTTTTCCTCTGCCTAACCACCTCTTCCACTACCTCCCCTCAACTCCTATCCCCAGCCTTCCACAACAAGTCATATTCTCTCCAACCATTTCCCCAACTTGGTCACCAGTAATGAGTTGTTGTCTGTGAGGGTGTCTAGCATGGAGCCTGGAGTTGAGGCAATGCTCATGTCTGTTGATTTAGTGAGACCTTGCTCATCCTTCCAGGCCTGGCCTAAATGGTCCCTTTTAGGAAGCCCACTTTAATCCTTCCACTGGACTAGTCCATGCTTTCTCATGAACACTGATACTGTGTTGATACCATTCTCCAGACCAAACTTCATTCAGACTGCCTTTACTTTAGCTTTTCAGGATCATTTCTTTTCTTCCCGAGTAAGTGACGTTATTACTGACAGCAATGGCCAAATCTTACACATATCCATTCCCCACAATTCCAGTGTCTTATAGTGTAAAACTGCAAAAAATTCTTTATTGACTAACCAGATGAATGAATAATTCCACTTACTACTTATAATAGCTCAAAGCATTAAGGAAGTAGCATTAGGAAACCAAAACCATTCTTAAATTGTCAACATTGAGCATTTTAATGAAAAGTATTATGTAACAAAGATATTTAAAAGTACTTTCTTCAGAGGAAGGAGACGTATATAGGCACCTATAGCTGATTCATGTTGATGTACAGCAGAAACCAATACAATATTGTAAAGTAATTATCCTCTAATTAAAAATAAAAAAAAAATTTTTCAGTACTCTCTTCAGAAAGAAATCTTTCCTAACACAGCTGCTGTTCTTATTTCTACAGATAGTTTCCCATTCTTGTCAACATGCATGCTTTTTTTTTTCTTCACATAACTGCATTCATAATGTATACACCTAAATGATTTATGCTTCTTCCAAGAAGAGAAAGGAAGTTAACAAGCCAGAGTGAGCAGAGCCAGGGTGAGGCCGTGGCAGAGCTTGAAGCGGAGTCCCTTCTTCCACAGAGATTGCCGTTAGGAATGTTGTAAGGCCTATGGGACACAGACCTGGGACAGAGGCATCACTGCACACTAGCCTGAGGCACAGCCATTTAGAGAGCGGTGAAGCCTGGGGGAGCAAAACTTAGGGAAAATCCTTAATGGGAATTTTCTAAAGAATGTTTTTCTAAAAAATAAATGAAGTATAAGACCGAGTTCTCTCTTACGCCTTCACGTGAATGCAAATACTGAGCTTTACTTCCATCTATTCTTGTAGTGCCTCTCAGCAAGCCCTCTGCACTGAGAAGGCAAGGTTTTTCTGCTCCAGGCAAACATGCTCATTCAGATATATGATCCCCTTGCTCACCCTGGCTTTTTGTAAAGCCATACTCACATTTTCTTGGTAATTGGACAAGCCGACGCATGTACCGGTGTAGAACAGTTAGGAATAAATTTGTGTCAGTCCCTCTACTCTTCTAGTAGAAGGGCTATAGTTTGGATGCAGCCAGACTGTCTGGGGTGAGTTATTCTATTCTGCCCATAAATTTGTTCTCTGAGGTTTTTTCATGTTTTCTAAAACCAACCACTCCTAGGCGATGTCAATAAATGAGCCAAACTTCTCTTTACTCTCCCAATACGTTTCTGCTCATTCCTCCTTTCATAAGTCTTCATTTCCCAAAGAAATGCCCTTGTGTGATTCGCTCCACCATACCCGGTCTTGCTGCTGGATTCCATGTTTTACACGGAATCACAAGCTCACATATTTACATGTAATGGAATTGAGTGGAGTGGCTGGATGAGGGGCAGTGAGGATTAGAGAAATGGGTACACATCTGAGGGGACAGCCACCACTTAGCTGGGCTGCCTCCTGAGAATGTGAGCCTGGTGTGACTGATCTTCCAAGTTTTCAAAGGCAGCCAGAAACCTTTACAAGCAGGTCATTACTATACTGTCTCAACAAGCATTATCAGTGGGCCAGGTAATTACTTGTAGGTTTGACAGTTTAAGTATCTATTCTAGACCTTTTCTACCCTACACACCCACTCACCCACTCATCAGACTGTGCCTCTTGAAAGCCCCAGGAAAGGGCTTTGTTTTTCTTGTCAACAATGCATGACTCCTGTAAAAATGCTGATTGCTCTTCTTGGTGAATGTTTCTTTTCACCTGTGTCTTTCCTCACTGCCTCCCCCATCCAGCTCATCATCAAATCCTGTTGATTTTAATCCCCAAATAGATTTTGACTCTCTTCTTCATCCCTCAGGATACAGTGGTTTAACCTTCCAAAAAATTATTGAAATTAAGAAATTTCAGGTCTCATAACTTGAGATGTTTTGATCAGACCTAGATTTCTTGCTCCCTTGACTCTCCCTTAATGTTGAAACAGGAGATCACATACTTAACCTGCCATGTTAGTGACATCATTTTAACTAGAAGAATCTTGTAGGGTATGCAGTCTTAAAACTGCCTACTGATGCTATCTTTCCTGAGTATGTGCTATCACAATTAAGATCATTAAGATTATTTGTAAGACAATAATAGGAAAATAATTTGGGGAAAGTGTTTTCCAGTTACTGGAGAATTTAATTTAAAGTGAAATCTGAAAGATGCTAACTTTCACACTGGAATTCTTTAAAATCTTAATAATAAGACCCAAATATAAATGACATTTTTGCTATTTGAAATACCTTGTCAGCAAATACTTGATCTTCTGACATTCTGCCACCCCCTCCCAATAAAAATAAAGAACTTGTCCTCCCTTAGTTTTTCCCTGGTGAGCAAATCATACCCGGGACCAGGCAGTTACTTAAGAAGAAAAATCCAGAAATCCTTGATGTATTTTTTCCCCTTACCTTCCTTCTCTGTATTCCTCCACTTATTCCCCCCATCGGGGAAGGCAATGGCACCCCACCCAAGTGCTCTTGCCTGGAAAATCCAATGGACGGAGTAGCCTGGTGGGCTGCAGTCCATGGTGTCACTAACAGTCGGACAGACTGAGCGACTTCACTTTCACTTTTCTCTTTCATGCATTGGAGAAGGAAATGGCAACCCACTCCAGTATTCTTGCCTGGAGAATCCCAGGGATGGGGGAGCCTGGTGGGCTGCCGTCTATGGGGTCACACAGAGTCGGACACGACTGAAGTGACTTAGCAGCAGCAGCAGCAGCATTCCCCCCATCCAATTTATAATTAAGTCCTATTCCTTTTACTTTTCAAACAGAGCTTGAATCTTTTTATTTCCATTACTCTTACCCTGTTGCCAGGTTACAATCATCTCTCAATTTGACCATTGCTGTTGTCTCTTTAAATATCTCTACATTTCCTTTGATGCCCTCCTCCAGCTATTCTCAGTAGTCACAATGATCTTTTTAAAAGGTAAAACTTAAAACCTTTAATAGCTTCCTATTGCACTTAAAATAAAATTCAAAAATCCATAGAGGGTCCACTAAGCCTGTGTAATCTGGCCCCTGTCCATCCTTCCAGACTCATCTCATGTGTTTCCTGATTTTTTACTGTGCTCCAGCCTCCTCTAGCCCTTTAGACTGGCCAAGCTTTTTTCCTGTTTGAAGACCATTGCCTCTGCTTATTTCTCTTCCTTCTACTCTTTGTCTGACTAACTCATACACACTGTCCAGGTCTCAGATTAAATGTTACTCCTTCAAGGACACCCTTCCCGACTTCATAATCTGTGTTAGGTTTCCTTCTTAGACACTTTCATTATACCTTATACTTTTTCTTCATGGTACTTGACATGATCACCATAATTTATAAATACTTATTTCTGTGGTACTTATCTAATGTCTTTCTTTTCCTAACTCTCTAATCTCCTATAAACTTCCCTTGTAGCCCTTATCTGTTTTGTTCCAGCTGTATCCTTATTGAATATCTAGCACACATTAGATCCTTAATAAGTATTTGTTGAATAAATGAAATAGTGAAGTGAATTGTGCTTCGCATTCTAGAGTTTTTCTTAGTTATCCTACATCTTAATATGAATTGGATAGTTCTCTGGAGAATGCCAAGAGTATAATTTACAATATCTCATGATACATGATACATGAGACCCTGAGAATGTTAAAAAATAGAAATCTAACTTTTTTTTGGTATAATCCTAAGTAATCTATCCCTCTTTGGTTAATGTGGATTATAACTACTATTCTCTTTTTCGTTCCTTCATAGACGAAAAAGGCGTAACTTCAGTAAACAGGCCACAGAAATCTTGAATGAATATTTTTACTCACACCTCAGCAATCCCTACCCCAGTGAAGAAGCCAAAGAGGAGCTGGCCAAGAAGTGCAGCATCACAGTGTCCCAGGTGAGAGGGGTGCCATAGGTGCGTCTTGTTCCTCCGTTGGTTGTAGGAACCCTGCTCTTCTCCTTAGGGTGTTTTCATCAAATTTCATATCCAGATGTTTCATCATCAAAGAAGATATAAGGAAAACATAGATATTTCCACATTTTTATGCAAGCTTTTAAAGCTTAGATAATTTCTTTTCACCTTAAATGTCAAAGAATCAAAATGATCCCCGCTTCCCTAGGGTACATCTCTAGAAAGAACAGAAACATACTTCGGGGAGAGATGTGGTTTACACTCACATGACTCTTCGGTAAACAGATGACCAGTCTAATCTTCTACCAGTGAGAAACCAACGTATTTGTTGTCAAAAGGAAGTTTCATATTGCTCTCTAATGAAAGCTTTGAGGAGTTCTCCAAGTCATTTCTTGCTAACTGTACTATGATATTTGGGTTTCAAAGATTTCTTTGCTTTTTTGTTATCCATTAAATAGAAGAATTAAATTCATGCCTATCCCTGCTTTTGTTGTTGTTATTTTAAAAAATGTCTATTTGTAATAAATCGTGCCCTGGAAGTTAGCTTTCATCTTCTAACACAAATACACTTAATTTTAGGCAGATAGATTTGTTTCATTTTTAGTGTATTTGGCTGCGTCAGGTGTTAGTTGCAGCAAGTGGGATCTTCATTACATCATGAAGGAACTTTGGTTGTGACACACAAACTCTCCAGTTGTGGCATGAGCTCAATAGTTGCGGCACATGGGCCCCACTGCTCCACTCGCATGTGGGATCTTAGTTCCCCAACCAGGGATTGAACCCACTTCCCCTGAAGTGGAAGGCAGATTCTTAACCACTGGACCCACCAGGGAAATCCCAGACTTGCTTTTTAGACTGAGGGTTGGAGACAAATAAATAACCAAGTAACTGTACCTCCTTAAAAAATAAGCATATTCTATTGGCATTAGCTCTAAAATACAATTTTACTTTAAGTTCTCATATTATTATTTATAGATTATAACTTCAATAAGATTTCTTTATAGCAAGCAAGTGCAGTGGTCAACAACCAGTTCTTGCAGTGACACGGAAAAGCTCACTCATGGCAGAAATTTCAGTGGTGCCTAGAAGTCATGTGACACAAATTTTAATGTAGCCTCTAAATAAATATTCATATAGATCTGAAGTTCCAGATTCTAAACTTTCACATTCTAATGAAAGTTTCATATCGGTGTTTTTATTTTTATTGAAGTAAGGTTGATTTATAGTTTTGTGCCAATCTCTACAGCAAAGTGACAAGGCATTCCTTTTTTAGTATTATTTTCCATTATGGTTTATCACAGGATGTTGAATATATATAGTTCCCTGTGTTATACAGTAGTACCTTGCTGTTTATTCACCCTCTTCATAATAGTTTACACCTGCTAGTCCCAGTAGCTCTAACTTAGAATTCAGATGTTTGTGGGTCCAGTTCAAATTAAGGTGTCTCATGCTTCTACTCCCTTTCTTGCTTTCTTTTTTATTTCTATAACATATTTACCACTGGAGTTTAACACATTATACATTTTTTCAAAAGCCAAAATCAGTATAATCCTGGTTTTTCACTGGTTGTACTTGCTTCTTGTGTATGTTATGTAGGATTTGTTAACACATGCTTGTGTAACGAGTAAGAAAAGTTTCCTTCTGACTATTCTGAACTAGGGAAGTTTTGCTGTACTTCTAAAATAGGCTGCTGCTGCTGCTGCTAAGTCACTTCAGTTGTGTCCGACTCTGTGCGATCCCATAGACAGCAGCCCACCAGGCTCCCCCATCCCTGGGATTCTCTAGGCAAGAACACTGGAGTGAGTTGCCATGTCCTTCTCCAATGCGTGAAAGTGAAGTCGCTCAGTTGTGTCTGACTCTTTGCAACCCCATGGACAGTAGCCCATCAGGCTCCTCCATCCATGGGATTCTCCAGCCAAGAGTAATGGAGTGGGTTGCCATCGCCTTCTCCCCTAAAATAGGTTAGGATCCCATTTACCATTTTTTTTTCCCTAAAAAAATATAAATCATTCACTACTGTATTCATTCTGTTGATTTTTCATAGAAAAATAGTTTTGGGAAAATAAGTTTTGGGAATTTTTTAGTAATTGCATCAATTAGAAATAATATAGACATGGATATATTTCTTTGTCTAAAAAGCAGACTTTATGACCTTTTTTTCTCCCCAATCAGCCTTTCAAATGGAGAATTTCAACAATCAGTATAAGATTCAGTGTAAATTGTGACAATTTCCTCTCTTTTTTATTTTTTCACGCTTAAAAGTGTTATTTCCCCTCCACTATTCCCTTTCCTCCACATCTCTGACATGGAAACAGTGTTATTTTCACTATTAAAGACATAAGTTGCTAGCCTTTCTCCTCTTCCCCCCACTTGTGTGGCATGCACGGTCTTAGTTGCCCAACCAGGAACTGAACCTGTGCCCCTTGCATTGGAAGCAGAGTCTTAACCACTGGACTGCCTGCAAAGTCCAGTTGCTAGCCTTTTTAATTAGTATCCTGGTTGTTTAATTTCTCTGTGAAAGTAGAGATATTCCAGACCTGACAATTCAGTTCGTTCAGTTCAGTCGCTCAGTCGTGTCTGACTCTTTGCGACCCCATGAATTGCAGCACGCCAGGCCTCCCTGTCGGGGAAGGCAATGGCACCCCACCCCAGTACTCTTGCCTGGAAAATCCAGTGGACGGAGTAGCCTGGTGGGCTGCAGTCCATGGGGTCGCTAACAGTCGGACAGACTGAGCGACTTTACTTTCACTTTTCTCTTTCATGCATTGGAGAAGGAAATGGCAGCCCACTCCAGTGTTCTTGCCTGGAGAATCCCAGGGACGGGGGAGCCTGGTGGGCTGCC
>SJYX01006232.1:238584-307576 GCA_006410675.1 Oreotragus oreotragus
TGATATTTCTCTCGGCAATCTTGATTCCAGCTTGTATTTCTTCCAGCCCAGCGTTTCTCATGATGTACTCTGCATATAAGTTAAATAAGCAGGGTGACAGCATACAGCCTTGACATACTCCTTTTCCTATTTGGAACGAGTCTGTTGTAATTGTACTGTGGTTATACAAGAGAACATCTCTAGTCTTAAGAAATACACAGTGACTCACTTATGGGTAAGGGGCCATGGTGTATATATTCAGTAATTTACCCTCATGGTTCAGGGAAAAAAATGTGTGTTTATACACACACACACACACACATATGCCACACATATATGCATATGTGTGTGTGTATACGTATGTATATTGTATTGTTCAGTCTCTCAGTCATGTCTGACTCCTTGCCACCCCGTGGACAGCAGCACACCATGCCTCCCTGTCCCTCACCATCTCCTGAAGTTTGTCCTTCATATTTATGTATATGAACACATACAAATAAATATATATATATACACACACACATACACACACACAGCATGAGAGAGTGTGTGTGCTTGAAAGCCCAACAATGATAAAACAAATGGGGTAAAATGTTAATAACAGATGAATCTGGGTAAAGGGGATGCATACATATTCTTTACAATTGTTATTCTTGCAACTTCCTTTGCAAGTTTGAAATTATTTCAGATAAAGCCTTTTTAAAATGTGAAGACAGTCTGCAAACTGTAAGAAGGTATTTGTAAGTGTATAAGCAAGATGATTAAAATCCAAAATATATAGAACTCCTATAAATTAAAAAGAAAAAGATGTCCTAGTGAAAAATAAGCAAAAACACAAGGATTTCATATTGGATAGTTATCAGGAATCCATGATTTCAAAACTGCATTAAAGTGACATTTATACTTAGTAGGTTGGCAAAAAAAAATCCTAACACTGACTATATATATAGAGTCCTGCACATTGGTTGGTACGTATATATGGCAGCAGGAACCCTTAAACATCATTGGTAGAAATATAAATTGGTATAGCCACTTTGGAAAACTTGGCATTATTTTATACCTTTTAATATACACATATCATTCAATCCATAATTTCACCTTTATGTGAAATTGCCCTGGAAAACCTTGTTGTGTATATTAGGAGACTTGTGGAAGCATTCATAGTAACATTGAAATGACAAAGAAATTGAAATAAGCCAATTTTTCATTGACTAAAGAAGCAGATATACCCACTATGATATAATCCTACAATTGATTACTGTATAGGTATGAAAAAGAATGATTTATAACAATACACTATATACATTAATTTGTGTGAATTCTAATATTGAGGTGAAAATGCGAATTGCAGACTATATAGAGTATGATATTTTTATAAAGTTAAAAACCAAATAAATAGCATATTATTTAGGAGGTGCATGGTTAAATATAAATAAAGAAATGAAATGATAAAAAATATTATTGATTAGAATGGGATTGGAAAGAAATATTTAAAGAGTTATAGTGGTATTGTTGGTTCAGTTCAGTTCAGTCACTCAGTCGTGTCCTACTCTTTGCGACCCCATGGACTGCAGCATGCCAGGCTTCCCTGTCCATCACCAACTCCCGGTGCTTGCTCAAACTCATGTCCATCGAGTTGGTGATGCCATTCAACCATCTCATCTTCTGTCATCCTCTTCTCCTCTTGCATTCAGTCTTTCCCAGCATCAGGGTCTTTGCAAATGAGTCAGTTCTTCACATCAGGTGGCCAATATTGGAGTTTCAGCTTCAGCATGTCCTTCCAATGAATATTCAGGACTGATTTCCTTTAGGATTGACTGGTTTGCTCTCCCTGCAGTCTAAGGAACTCTCAAGAGTCTTCTCCAACACCACAATTCAAAGGCATTAATTCTTCCATGCTCAGCTTTCTTTATGGTCCAACTCTCACATCCATACATGACTACTGGGAAAACCATAGCTTTGATTAGACAGACCTTTGTTGGCAAAATAATGTCTCTGTTTTTTAATATGCTGTCTGGATTTGTCATTGTGGTAGTGTATTTATTAAGTTGTGATAGATTTGTAGAGGTTAATTTAATTTTTTTGCATTATAAACCTACATATATAAGCCTAGGAAGTCATATGTGAATTATTCAATCTAAACAGCAGAATTATTAAAAGAATATTTCCATTCATTTGTTAACAAAAATTTTCTTGTTGGGACTTTGCTGTCAGTCCAGTGGTTAAGAGTCTGTGCTTCCACTGCAGGAGGAGTAAGTTCGATCCATGTTCAGGGAACTAAGATTCTGCATTCTGTTCAGTGTGGCCAAAAACAAAAACCACCCAAAAGCAAATAAAATTTATTATTACACCTATTATGTGTCAGATACTCAGCTATGGATGGAAGAGACATCTGTGAACTTTACAGGCTGAACCCCCTGCCCTACCTGATAGAATTGTGTGCACATGTCACTGAAAGATGTATGTAAATATGAATATCCTTATCAACAGTATAATAGCCAAACTAGAAACAACGGAAAGATCCTTCAGTAGGAAAATGGATAAATAAAAGTGATATATTTGTATATATTTGGGATACTATGTAACAATGAGAATGAATGAACTAAACTATATGTAATTACATAATGCTGATCGAAAGAAGTCAGGCACTTAATGTATAGTTTATTACAGAGTTCAAAAGCAAGCAAAATTATTCTTAGTGTTAGAAATTAGAATTGGGAAGGGGAGTGTTTTTCAATCTAAATGATGGTTCCATGGGTATATTTACTTTATGGAAATTTACCAATTATAATGTGTGCCCCTTTTTTTGTGTATATATTTTTAAATTGACTAAAAGGTTACTTATACAACAGCAACAAATCTGCCCCTATGGAACTTGGATTTTCCTGGTAGGATACAAACAGGTAAAGTAAGTAAATGAAATTATAAGTTAGAAAAGGATAGGCATTATGGAGAAAAAGGAAGGAAGGAGAATAGGAAGGTAAAGGCTGTAATTTTCAATAGAGTGGTAAGGAAAACTCCTCCTGAGAAAATAGCTTTTGGTAAAAATTAAAGGTGATGAATGACCAAGCCATGTGGCTAATCGGTGAAGAACATTCCAGGCAGGAAGCACAGTAGGTGCAAAGGCTCTGTGGTAAAAGTAGCCTGAGCAAGTGGGGAAAGTGGTAGGAAATGAAGTCAAAGAGACTGTGAGGTCCAAATGGTACAGGAGCCTTAGAGACCATGGTAATGACTTGGCCTTCTACTCAAAGTGATATAAAATACTGAGGAGTGACATGATCTGACTTAAGTTTTAACAGGGTCACCATGGGTGCTGTATTGACATTAGGTGATGGGAGGCAAGGGGAAGCAGAGATGCCAGTTAAGATGCCACTGCAGTAATCCAAGCAGAAGATGACGGTGGCTTGGACCAGGATGATAGTAGTAGAGGCTGAAAGATGGCTGCATTCCAGGTAATTGAGAAGGTACAGCTGAGGGTTTACTGATAGGGTGACTTTAATATTTTTGGCCTGAGCAGTGGAAGTGTGAAGTTGTCATTAAGTGTGTTGGGGAAGGACTTGGAAGGAATAGGTCCTGGTGTAAGATCAGGAGTTTGGTTTGGATCATATTAAATTAATTTGTATTATAGACAGCTCAGATGGTAAAGAATCTGCCTGCAATACAGGAGACCCAGGTTTGATCGGGAAGACCCCCTGGAGAAGGGAATGGCCACCCTTTCCAGTATTCTTGCCTGGGAAATTCCATGGACAGAAGAGCCTGGTGGGCTACAGTCCATGGGATCACAAAGAGTGGGACATGACTGAATACAGCATAGCACAGTGTGATTTAGTAAGCTGGAGTTTCCCTTTTACATAACACTCTGAAAGTTCACAAAGAAAGAAATTTCATGAGCACCGAGAATCATAGTTAAAATTGTCATATATTCCTAATCAGTGGGGCAGATATTAATATGCTTTTACTTTTTGGAATAGAGCTAACTTGCCTTGATTATTCAAGTTAGTAAGTCACAAAAAACTCCATTGTTCTTCTGATTCCAATTTTGAATTTAAATAACTCAGGCCCTCCTTTCTTTGCCAGGTGTTTTTAGAATGAAAAATGTTAACTTATTCTTCACTGCTACTGTAATTGAAGTGTACTGTAAAGAAAAGATTGATTTTCTTTTTTAGCGGATGAGAACCTGAAATAATAGAGTGCTTAATTTGCAGAATTAAGTTCGTTCATTCATTCATTCATCCAACTTAGATATCTAACTAATGTAGCTTTTTAAAGCAGTACAGAAGACCCATTTCTGTAACTGTCTAGTGTGGAAAAAATTACATAACCCTTACTGACGAGGAGGCATGTTCAGAGAAGTTTAATGAATTGAGAAGAGTCACAAGTCTTGGTGAGTGGGAGAGCTGAAAGTTCTTACATAGAAGTTCTTGATAAAAAGAAATAAAACAGATTTTTACTTTTTTTCCTGCAAGAAGCAATGTGATTCCTCTTTCCCTTGGGCCCCGGCTCAGAGTCCTGGTTTGTGAGGTACAGGCTGGGCTTATATCACTAGGGCTGCATCATTTCCCCCTAAGTTACTTAGAGACTCCAGGCTAGTTAGTAGTCTGAGGTCTCCTTACTCATTAAACTACTTATTCCAAAGCAGTGAATATTCAGTAAGCTAATTAAAATTTGTAAGTAAGATTTCTTTATTAAAAAAATCTATTAAAATAAGAAGAAGCCCGTTAAAATACTAATTAGAGCAGGAAAAAAAGATGACTATCAAGTTACAGTATCTTTTACAGCTATCCATAAAAGCCTTTTCAGTGATTTTGGCGGTAGAGAGAAGGCAGAAGCGGATTTCTACTCAAAGTATGCAGTTGGTGAACTGGAGATGAGTTGAAGGAAAATGGCAGCTATTTTGTTGAAGTGGATCTTTCACACTGTCTTAAAAGAAGGCTGCAAACCGCCTGTTCTGTGAAGTCTCTGATTGTGTGTCCTTGTGGAGATGCGATGTCATTAAACAATGTGCAAAGGATAAAGGAACAGGTTGTAAAAAGGTGAGACCTTGGATGATGTTGTAACTCCAAATACAGATAAGGCATATCTGCACAATTTCAAGAAAACAGGGAAGCCACTGATTTTTAATTGTTCTGCTCTGCAAACAATCAGCACCTTGATTAACTTGGTACCTAAAGCTTGCTCCAGGGATGTCAGGTATTTTATTCATCTTAGAGAATCTCCTTTAAGGGAGTCTGTAATACTGGTTTGATGTGACACCCAACTAAGGATAGAGAGACGATTTCCAGCTTAGATGTAGTGTTTTTTGAGTTTTCCTGTCAAGAAGAAGCCATAACCAGAATCACAGTCCCTCCGGTGTTTGTCCCTTTCACCACCTTGCCTGTCCTTCCCCTTTGAGCATTCCAGTCCGTCGTCATTGCATCTCACCTTTCCACTGCTTCACTTCTGTGGTCAGACCAACAAGCCAAAGTATCAGTCAGGGTCCCAGGAGAAAACAGATGGCACACTCCAATTAGGATGATTTGAGGATACCTTAGTAAAGTGACTGTTTACACAAGTGTGGGCAGAGTGTATGGAAACCACAAGGGATGATGCTGGTCCTGCTTGGTTCTTTTACTACCCCTTGGCCTAAAGAGATAAGGAAGATTATAGGAACCCACGACCTAGAAGCTGTGTAGAGAAGGCCAGTAACTGAGATCTTAAGTAAAAGCAGTATTACAGTGAGGGAGTCTGGGGAGCAAATACTCTGACCTTACTTTTGTCTCTTCTTACCTCCTACCAGTGACTTCCTTTGGCCAGAAGCCTCGAGGCATATAGGTCAGCCTCTTGGCTCCCAGAGTAGGGTGAGAGTAGATATAAACAGGGAAGAGTGAAAAGAAGAAATACAGCGTAGCCTGAAGGGCAAAGACCGATCCGAACCAGCTCTGAGTGGTAACCTCACCCAGGAAATCTGGGGTTCTCCAGAGATGCTCTTGTGCTTTCTTTGTTCTTGTCTTTTGGCTTCTCTTCCTTCTTCTGTCAGTTTATGTGGAGAGCATGTTATTTTTCTAAAACAAGTATGGATTTTTGAGACTAGAAGCTACATAGTATAAGTAAGTTAATTTGTTCCATCCAAATGTACATACCAGGAGTTTGGACTGTTTTCATGATTCTCTCAGCAGGCACTGAGTGCCTACTGTGATCACTGTGGCAAAGAAAGGTGAATAAGATAATGTTCTTTTCGCTGAGAAATGTCAAATTCCTTGAGGGAGACAGACAGTTGTGTTGCTGACAGGATACCAGAGTTATCCGAGGGAATGTACCAATGCATTTGGGTGCCAATGAATATGGTACCAGGAGGGGTTTAGCGAGGATTAGGAAAGTACCCTCAAATTAAAACTCTGTGACCTTGGGCAAGTCATTTAAACTTATTGTGCCTCATTTCCTTGTGTATAATTTGAATAAAAATAGCTAAATAAAGCTACAGTGAGTTTCAGTGAGAAGATATATAAATCTCCAAGCAGAGTGCTTATCAAAGAGTAAGAAAAATTATAATAATAGTTATTATTATGCTGTTTCTCCTGCCTGGGATGGTCTAACCCTGACCTTCCTACACATATGCATAAATATTTTAATTACTGCTCTTTCAAAGCTTACTTCAAATATCGATTCTTCAAGAAAGTTTTGCTTGAACTTCCAGTTCATATCCTCTATTATATACTTTCATAGCTTCTCATTCTTTTCCTTGATAACACTTACCACAATTGTAAGTAACTAATGAATTGTTTAATGCTATTCTTCTGATAGCTGGTGAATTCCCTGTTGATTGAGACTGTGATCTTATTCAGCACTATATCCTGAATGCCTAGAAGAGTGTACAGCACTTAGACACTCAGTGAGTATTTGTTGGAGAAATGATTTAGATAGAAAGCCAAGCTGGAGCCTGATTGGGGAAAGTCTACAATTATGATGTTTAGATGTCTGTAATTATGCCTATAATTATATGGTTGACCAGTTTAGATTTGTTTTGCATTAATTAATTAGTTATACATTATTCATTCAATAAGTGATTTTTGGTCACTGTGCTAGTCTGTCCTTGTGGAGCTTACATTCAAATGAGGAGAGAAGGATAATTTATATATATAATGTATGTGTTTGTGTATGCTCAGTGTGTCCACCTCTTTCGAATCTAAGGAACCAAAGCCCCCTCGTCTCCTCTATTTTTGGAATTTTTCCAGGCAAGAATACTGGAGTGGGTTGCCATTTCTGTCTCCAGGGGATCTTCCCAACCCAGGGATCAAACTCACGTCACTTGCATCTCCTTCATTGGCAGGCAGTTCTTTACCACTAGCTCAGCTGGTAAAGAATCTGCCTGCAATGCAGGAGACCTCAGTTTGATTCCTGGGTCAGGAAGATCCGCTGGAGAAGGGATAGGCTACCCACTCCAGTATTCTTGGGCTTCCCTGGTGGCTCAGCTGGTAAAGAATCTGCCTGCAATGTGGGAGACCTGGGTTGAGAAAATCCACTGGGGAAGGGATTGGCTATCCACTCTGGTATTCTGGCCTGGAGAATTCCATGGGCTGTATAGTCCATGGGGTTGCAAAGAGTCGGACACGACTGAGTGATTTTCATTTTTCACTTTCTTTACCACTAGTACCACCTGGGAAGCCCTATATATAAATAATGTATAATTATATATGTTATATATCTTATATTTTAAATATAAATATTATATGTAATGCCCTGCCATGAATAAGTGCTGTGAAGTAAAATAAGGGCAATATAGATTTATGGGTTGGGATGATTCATGAAAGATAAATCTAGCACTAATGTGTAAGGTCAGTTTGCAAGGGAAAACCCTAGAATGAGAGCGACTGTAGTAGGGGATTAGTGGCATAGTTTAGGAAAGAGGTGGTAAAGATTCAAATTAGGCCACTGAAAGCAGAAAACAGGGATATGTTTTTAAAGTATCTTGGGGATAGAATTGGTATTATGGAGGTTGGGTTAACAATTGAATATACATATAAGAAGGAAAGAATAGAAGATAGTGGAAGTTTTTAGCCTACATAATTGAAGATAGTGATATTATTAACTGATATAGGAAACACATAAGGAAATGCTAAGGGCTTTTTTTTTTTCTTATTTATTTATTTATGTTCTTTTTAGGAAATGCTGGTTTGATGGAGGAGAGAGTAAAGATATGCTAGATTTGCCTTGCCATCAGTATCCCAGTTGGGAAATGTTCAGTTTGGAAATATAATTTAGAGGAAAGATCAAGTTTAAAGATTCAGCTTGAGAATCATTCACTTAAATTCATAGTTGAATGGATGATGTTGGTGAGGGAATTTGCAGGTAAGAAGAAAATAAGGCCATAAGTAATGACTTTTCCATGGGTTGTTTGTCAGCTCTGAGAGGATGATTAAGAGGTTAAGCTGTGCTTTTGACAACTTTGAAGGGCTAAGAAGGCAGGAATTGGTGTAAGGGTATCTGGGACCTATGAAGGGGGAGGATACCTTGCTTCCCTTGCATTGTGTTAGGGCTCATACTGCCAGAGCTACATCTTAGTAGCAGGGGTCCATTGGAAGTATACATAGACCCTCACGGAGCCTGTAATTCTGTTTCAGAATACCTCAGTCCTTGACTTGGATTGCTAGTCCTCATCGGTGCCTGGACAAGCAAGTATAATTTTTTGTGTGGAGAAAGATAGCACCATTCTAGACTTCAAGTTGTTTCTATAAACAAAACAAATACAACATTGGGGACACAATCAGGGGGGAAAAAAACAGACATAGAAGAAGACATAACAATATATATCAAAACCAGCAGAAATAACAGACAATAGAAACAGATCCAAAGAACTTTAGAGAATAAAAGGATCTAATGTGGAGTGTAAAATACTATGCTTTATATAGGTAGCACAATAAGCAAAATGGAGAATTTTGTCAGAGAGCTGGAAACCGTAAAAAACACTCTATGGAAGTTTTAGAAACAAAAATAAATTAACCAAAATTAAGAATTCAGTGTATGGATTTTAAAGCAGATTAAACATAGCTGAAGAGAGAATTAGTGAACTGGAAGATGGGTCATAAGAAAATAACCATGCTGAAGAATGGAGAGACAAAAGGATAGAAAATCAGGAGAAAGAGTAAGGGCGCTGAAGGTATAGTAAGAAGTCTAACATAAATGTAATTGCAGTCCCAGAAGCAAACATAATAGTGTGTCAGAAGCAATATTTGAAATGTAAAGGCTTCTAACTTTCCAAAACTGATGAAAGACTCTAAGCCCTAGATTTACCAAAAGGTACAATTTCAAAAGAAGATTAATAAGTAGGAATCCATACTGAACACAGTGAAAACAAAAGCCACCAGTGGGAGAAATAAGAGAGACTTCAAAGGCATAGCCATTAGGCTAACTGCTGATTTCTTAATGAAAACAATAAAGCCATAATACTGTAGAATGATAAAGAGATGAAATAAATTAAATGTCAGCCTAGAATTCTGTATCTGCCAAAAATGATCTTTCATAGTAGAGGTGAAATGAAGACATTCTCGGTAAAAAATTGAGAGAATTTGTCCCATTTTCCCTCTAAAGGAAGCACAAAAAATATGGCAGAAGTAAAAATATTTCAGATAGAAGGCAGAAGATACAGGAAAGAGTGGAAAGCAAAGAAAAGGGTAAATGTGTATGTGAGTCTAAATAAATATTGAGTGTTTAAAATAATAATAATAAGATCCTATTTGTTTATAATACATATAGAATTAAAATACACAGTAATAATGCCTTTTAAATTATCTAATACTCTTATATTTTTTGCAAAAGATGGTAAAAATACCAATTAACATAAAAGTACCAGTTAATGTTAGACTTTGATAGTTAAGAATGTGTAATCTCTTAGGGAATCACCTAAAGAATACTAAGGAAGTGTATAACTTCCAAATAAAGAAGGGAATGTAGAATAATTTTTGAAAATAAGCAGTCTAAAAGAAGGCAAGAAAGGATTAGAAGAAGAACCCAGTAAGTGGGACAAATAGGGAGCGCTTAGTAAGATGATAGATTTAAACCCAGATATTTCAGTAGCTACATTAAACATGAAATCTAATCGGCAAATATTGTTGAATAAGATATAAAAATAAAAGCTAATTTCTTATATTCTCTAATAGATGTATCTAAAGTAAAATGACACAGAAAGAATGAAAATAACAGTGTGGGGGAAAAAATACAACATGCAAACAATAACCAAAAGAAAGTTGGCATTTCTTAATTACTATTAGATAAAGAACGTTTCAAGACAAAAAGTGTTCCTGCAGATAAAGAGACACTAAATATTAATGACACAGCAGTTCTATATTTGTATGTACTTACTAACAGAAGCTCAAAAAACATAAATCAAAAACTAACTGAATGATAATGAAAACATAACTATCAAGATTCATGGGATAGGAATTCCCTGGTGGTCCAGTGGTCAGAACTTCACACTTTAACTGCCAAGGGCCCTTGTTCAGTCTCTGATGGGAGAACTAAGATCCCACAAGCCATGCAGCATGGCTGCCCCATCTTCCCATCCTCCAAAACGGGAGATTCTCCAATACTGGTATAGTTTCCTTTTCTCCCTCTTGACTTCCTAAAGTTAGAGATTTAGACCATTGCCCTTCAGGTACCCCAGATTCTCTACCAAACCTGTGTTGTTACTGGTGTTGCATTTGGGCAATGATACTATTCCTTTGGGCTTCCCTGGTGGCCCAGTGGTAAAGAATCTGCCTGCCAACACAGGAGACGCAGGGTTGATTTCTGGGTTGGAAAGATTCCTTGGAGAAGGAAATGGCAACCCTCTCCAGTATTCTTGCCTGGGAAAGTCCCATGGACAGAGGAGCCTGGCAGGCTACAGTCCATGGGGTTGTAAAAGCACCAAACACGACTTAGCAACTAAAAAGCAACAAACAACTTCTCTCTCATATCACTTGTTTTGAGAAATCGGTAAGATACAGACTGCACCCTACCATTATTAAGTAGCAGTGTGGCATTAAGCCAATTATTTAACCTGAAGTCCCCGTTTTGTGACTTGTAAGATTAGGATTGTGATAATTTCCTCAGAAGTTTGAGGGCTAAATGAGATCATACATGTCGACTGCCTAATACAGGGCCTGGTATGTGGTGAATGCTCCTTAAATGCTCATTTGTCGTGTATTCAACCAGGGTTTTCTTTCCAGGTAGGTTGCATATGTAGAGCCTCATAAAGTTCCCAGAAGAAAGAGGGAAAAATGCCCTGGCCACCGGCAAACGAGTTGGCTAGAAGCCCTCAGCTCCTAGGTTTTCACAGGCTTCCTAGAGATGAGGGCTAGAGTGGGCATGGGGTGGGGAGGTGGACGTCGAGTGAGGTTGTCTATTCTTAGTCTCTGAATAGACCTACCCTAAGTGTATTCTTTACTCTAAAAATGCATGTGGTTCATTTTTAATGAGAATTAATTATGTATGTTGAAAGGGTAGGCTATCTTTTGAGGATAAGTATTTATATTTTACACAAATGCAGTGAAATTTCTGGATTTTTAAAAAGAAAACTGGGGTGTGTATCATTTGGTAGGGAGAGGCATTTGAATAAATACAGGTTCCCATGAAACAAAAGGCTCAACCATCAGATTTCTTACATAGGACATGGAATACATTTTGATGTTTTTAATTACAGAAATTATATTATAATTATGGCTGATTCACATTGTTGTATGGCAGAAACCAACACACTATAGGAAAATTTTCCACCAATTAAAAAAAAAAATTTTTTTTTAAATGAATTAGATTTACACAAAAGTTATCTGGACAGAGATACGGTCCACTGTTGTTTAAAAATGCTCTTGAGTTTTAATTCTGGAGTGCTGATGTGTTGCTTTGGGAAACGGCCCTGCTTCTCATTGCGGCTAATGGGAGTCAGTTTCACAGCTTGATGTTGATGCTTCAAAAGTCTGTCAAAGAAGGATTTCCCTGGTGGTCCAGTGGTTAAGACTTTGCCTTCCAGTGCAGGGTGCCCAGATTCGATCCCTAGTCCGGGAGCTAAGATCCCACATGCCTTGAAGTCAAGAAATCAAAACAAAAAACAGAAGCAATATTGTAACAAATTCAAAAAGACTTTTTTTTAATGGCCCACATCTAAAAAAGAAAAAAACTCTTTAAAAGAACAAGCAAACAAAAAAAAATCCAAAATCTGTCAAAGAGTCTTTCCATGGAGGCTGTAAAAGTGAGTTGCTCAGTTGTGTCCGACTCTTTGTGACTCCGTGGACTATACAGTCCATGGAATTCTCCAGGCCAGAATACTGGAGTGGGGAGCCATTCCCTTTTCCAGTGGATCATCCCATCCCAGCAATTGAACCGGGGTCTCTCCTGCATGTAGGCAGATTCTTTATCAGCTGGGTTACCAGGGAATCCCATGGAGGCTATAGAGGAGCCTATTCATTGTACACCTACCTGATACATTTTTTATTTTTTAATGAGAGAAATAATTTTAAAGGAATCTTTAACTGAAAACATTGTCTGTGGTAATTTAGAACCACCCCTCAGCGTGTGTTTTAGAGAGATGAACGGTGTCATCTGTTCTTCTTGTACTGTGGCCGCGAGGCTGACGTTTTATATACTTTTGCAGATGCGCCTCTCTGTGAATGTCATGAGCAGTTACCAGTCTATCATGCACTGAGTAGAAAGGGCAGAGCCAAACTGTAAGGGTGTCAGTACGTTATGGCAATAAAATTTTTCACAGCCTCAAATAAAAAAAAAATACAGTACTTGACAAGTGCATCTGTTTTAAATTATTTCAGATACTGTGGAAACAGAATTTCTGTTGTTCAGTTCTCCCATTAGAAGTGAATTGTGTTTCCAAAAGCTGGTTTTCAAGTCAGTTGTTCAGAGTTTGGAGTTTACTTTCTAAAAAGAAAATGAAATGGTCTGGATTCTTGGGCTAGCTCACATTTTAACCGTAAAGG
This sequence comes from Oreotragus oreotragus, assembly GCA_006410675.1. Lineage (NCBI taxonomy): Eukaryota > Metazoa > Chordata > Mammalia > Artiodactyla > Bovidae > Oreotragus > Oreotragus oreotragus. The sequence continues at coordinate 251,502 of SJYX01006232.1, forward strand.
AAAGGAAATATTTTATACTGAAAAAGTAGGCTGAAAATTTGAGAGATAAAATTATTTCTCTCATTAAAAAATTAAAAATGTGTCAGGTAGGTGTACAATTGAATAGGTTCGTCTATAGCCTCCATGGGATTCCGTGCTTTGGTAGCCCTAACCACTTAATACAATAGAAAATAAAAATTGAAAGAAGAATTCTTTTTGTTTTATGAAGAATATTAAGGAAAAGCAAGTCTTATTACACAAGGTATAGCGGGAAAAGCACAGGAAAAGCTGTGGCCCTCAGGCAAGCTAGATAAATTCTCTGACTTCAGTTTTCACATCAGTTAAACTGGGTCTTTGGGGTGCTACATAAGATAATAACATAAAATTTCTGGTAAAATGACTGGCTTTAAATGAGCTCTCCATAAATAGCCGCTGTTAAAATATACAGGTAGAATCCAAACCCAGGTTTCCTACAAATTCCAGGTCCACTGTCTTGTCCGGCAGGTGGCTGTGTTGGGACAGGAGCAAGCGAGGGACCGGGAGGCCAGGGTAGAGCTGTCAGTTGTTTGTGTGGAACCACGCCCCACAGACCTGGCGTACAGGAGCTCTTGGTCAGATGTCACCTTCCTGGGAGAAGGCTTATCACACTCAGGTTTACAAGGGAGCAGCCCCTTTTCCCTTCTCTCACTGCTCCCTAGGCCCCACTGCCAGGACCCTGCCAGAACTGAGGGCAGAGACAGGGTCTCTCAGAATCCAGAACTCTCATAGAAAGGGTGACCTGACCTTGTGACGAGAGGAAGTGTGACCTGCAGAAGGCTTTTTTGTTGTTGCTCTTGTTGCTTGTTTAAGAACAGGAAGAGCTAACACTTATCTGCTGCCTAGCACATCCCAAGTGCAATCCTGTGCCTTTTAACATATTATCTCATTTAGCGTTCAAGGCAGCCCTGTGGGGAGCAGGCATCGTTACCCCATCTTGTAGACCAGGAAAGGAGAACTTAGATGATGTGACTGCACGAAGTTGACACAGCCAGGAAATTACAGAGCAGGGATTCACACGCAGGTCTGTCGGCTCTCAGGTGCCCTCTGGGTTCTCAAGGGAATGCACACGTGTGGTCATCTACAGTGTGTCCAGCCTTTCTGTATTTTTATAAACTTTACTGGTTGTGTGCCCTTGGGAAGAAGAGGAATGAAATGAGATTTAGTTTATTAACATCATTAACTTTAAAAATTGAACAGGATCTGGCTTCCATCCCTCATTTCAAATCGAACCACATAATGGGGATGAAAACATATTGATTAGAGAGAAACTATTTATTAGAGGTAAAATTGTTTACAGTGTAAATAAGCTACATGTTCCATTATACACGACTTGGCCTTTCACATTTCATAATCTGTTGCATTTAATTAGGCACAGTACATAAAGTATGCATCACAAGTAAACATTGGAAACACAATGGCAAATTTTTCTAAGATCTGTGCTTCATAAATTTTCAGTTTGCTAATCTCAGTAATTATGTTTTGGTGTCAGCTGCTGCTTTTCCAAACAAGTGCTGATTCTCTCCCTTAAGTTTTTAAGGAAGCCAAACTGAGGATGAACTCTAAAGTTCTGCACTTCTCCCTATTGAAGATTAAGTCATTATGTAATAATTTTTCTCTTTTATTTAACATTGTTATTAAAATGGTAAATAAATGGAGTGATAGGATTTGAAATGTAAAGTACAATTAATGCTAATTAATAAATTGGCTTTCAGTGACTATAGAGACATTGTAGATGGTCTAGCTTTTGAAATTTGAATATGACATTTTTCTTAAAGGCAAAGCAATCTGGGGAACTTTAGTGGTTTGAGAATTACAAAGTATCTGATTTTAATTATTTCAAGAATTCTCAGATCTGCCAACCCCATCCTTCAGACAGAATACAGGAATGGGATTGTTGAGTCCTGTAGCTGTGTGAGCCAGCACAGTGCCTGGCAGTTACACTCTTCAGGATTACTAAATGACTTCTAAGTGACTTTTTTTTTTTTTTTTTTTTAAGAAGATTGGTTATAGTTTTCACTGAAAAGTGTATGTTTTTTTGAAAGTCTTTTTTTCTAATGGAAAAAAAACCAGCAATTACTCATCTGAAATCAATTTGGATATTTGAAAACATAGAAAAACACAAAATTAGAATTTACTTGTAAACCCATTCCAAACGATAAAGACACATGTCCTAGTACTTTTTGTATGCATGCATGTATGTGTATGTTTGCATGTACTCACCTATGTATGTCTATATGTGTTTTTACCCCACCTCAAATTCTCATTCTCTATGAGAAGGAAGAAAAAGCCCTTTCTCCTCTTTACAATACATTGTGAGATGTCAATAAATATTTGTCTTCAACATTTTTAATCAGTGATCATATTCCATTATACAGATATGCTATAAATTAATATCTCCTCTCTTTTCACTATTTTAAGTAAGACTGTAACAAATCTCTTTCATATGTATCTCTAAATATTTACTCAAGATAAATTCTAAGTAATGCTGAATCCAAGCATATGTCTATCCATATTTGCTGGCTTACTTTACAGAAAGGTTATGCTGAATGATAAGTAAAGTGTGTCTACTGCTCTGTTTATTTAAATGTTTTGATTTCCTGATGCTGACAAATTTGTTCTTTGTGGAGCTCTGAAAGGTCACTGTGACACATCGAAGTGACTGCCCGAGTGAGCCTGTTTTTACAGCTCAAGGGCTTCCCTAGATGCATCCTGTCCAAGGGACTTCCACATGCCTTCACACAGAGAAACTAATGCAGCCATGGGGCTTTCCTGGTGGTCCTGTGGTTGGGACTCCAGGGTTCCACTGTTGGGAATATGGGTTCTCTCCCTGTCTGAGGAACTAGGATCCCACATACTGCACAGTGTAGCCAAAAAATTAACTAATTAAGATAAATAAATAAATAAAAGAAGTTAATGCGAACAGAGTGTGCCTGCTCACTTAAGGCAGCAGTCTTAAACGCAGTGCACATGCTTCACAGAGTAAGTGAAGATTTTCCAGAGGGTACAAGGGCATGCATGGTTTTAAAAGGGTTTCACTGGTCAGCTTTCCTTATGTGTGTGTGTATATATATGTGTGTGTGTGTGTATGTATATATAAATGTATATATACATGCTGCTGCTGCTAAGTCGCTTCAGTCGTGTCCAACGCTGTGCGACCCCATAGACGGATCCCATATAGCCCACCAGGCTCCCCGGTCCCTGGGATTCTCCAGGCAAGAACAGTGGAGTGGGTTGCCATTTCCTTCTCCAACGCATGAAAGTGGAAAGTGAAAGTGAAGTCACTCAGTCATGTCCGACTCTTAGCGACCCCATGGACTGCAGCCCACCAGGCTCCTCTGTCCATGGGATTTTCCAGGCAAGAGTACTGGAGTGGGGTGCCATTGCCTTTTCCAGGATATATACATACTCCTTCCTAAAGTCCACTTGCCTCAGAAAGCTGCTGGGGTGAAAGTTCATGTGGTTATCCTTTTTCCTCTTCCCCTTTCCACCTGTTCTTTTCCCACTTTATGAAATAGGTACTCCCACTCATTGCCCCAAAGTGTGATACCCTTTCTGGTGCTCAACAAAGGATTGTGTGAGATATTGGTGATAACCAAACCTCCTTCAGTCAGCAATTTATAACCCAGCACCCTTCTGCTTAAGAAATACACGTGCTAATTCTGAATTGAAAAATGTGTTCGAAGTATTCAGTGGTTTACAAATAAGTTAGTGAATCAGAAGTAAACCAATGCTCCCCTCTGAAGAACTCTGACTTCATAAGGGGGAATTTCAATGCTGATAAAAGATAGAACTTTTAACAATAAAGTGTTTTTTTTTTTCAGTGTATGCCAAAACCAATACAGTACTGTAAAGTAAAATAAAGTAAAAAAAAAAAAAACAAATAAATAAATGTGTGATAAAACCTTACTTTTGATGGTCAAAGTAAGTATTATTTATCAAAATAAGTGTTTGTATTGCTTTGATTAATTTTAGACTCACTGTACTGATAGCTTAATCCAGAACATGTTAAGCATGTAGAGCCTTATAATTACAGGAAGTAAAAAAGAGTTTAAAATTTTCAATTTCCATATATCACTTGTAAAACATGAAAGTATATTACATTAGTATAATATGGGAGGGAAATGAAATAGAAATATAGTTCCAAAAACAAAAGAGAACACAAAAATTTTGACTATTAAAGAAAAACAAGTTTATATGTTTTTAAAATGGATAGTGGGTATCAATTTGCTATTTATATTTGGTTGGATGCATTTTAAAGAACAGTGTTACAGTTTTATTTTAAAATGTCAACATTTATGGCATACTAAAATAACATTGTATATAACTGTAAGCTCATAATGAAAAATTGTAGATGCCAACTTAAAAAATGGACAAAGGAGAAAAACATGTATGAGCAAGTACCTGATTTTTTTAGGCAGTATTCCAGCAAAAGGTATGCAGACCGCTAATATGGGACAGGTGCCTAGACTAAAGGCTGCCTCGCCTGCTTCAGGCGGCCTCACAGGAGTTGTTCCCGCAGTCTCAGTCCCCCTTCCACTTGGTGAGCCCTGGGGCGGTGTGGGCGATGAGACCGCCAGCAGCCCTCCTCTTCAGCCTCTCCCTGGTCTGGAGCACGCTCCCCTCTCCTGTTTCTCAGCCGGAGGCTGCTGGCCATCAGGTGCTTCGCCCTGGTACCCATGGCTTCGCCCCCTCTCTCGGCTCCCTTGTTCTCCACAATGAAAGTGTTCCTCACTTAGACCTCACTTCTTCCAGAAACACTCCTCGCAGAAACACTCCTTGATTCCCCTTTCCTCCTTTCCTTTAGAATGGTGTCTCTTTCCCCTTTCATTATAAAAGAGAAGTTAAGAAATTAAGGGAAAGGGGAGTCAAGTTAGAAAGTAGAAAAAGTCTCTGGGATCGAGGCAGCTTATGTTTTTGGCTTCTTTGTTTGAACAGGGCTTCTAGAGGTTTGTACCTCTGAAATATGGAGTCTCAGTAGAAATACTATTGAATTCAATTGAAGCTCAAGTCCAGTTCAAATTTCATCTTACCTTTGAATTCTCCTTTGATTTCCCAGACCTGCTGGGGCTTATCTTCCTCCAGATTCCTTGTGCACTTAGAGTCTGTTCTCTGCAGTTTAGTGTGTTATCATCACCATCATGCAGTTTTTGTTAATCATTTGAATATGTAGCATTGTTTTTATGACCAGATTGTAAGTTCTAGGCAAGTAGAGTTCCTGTTTATTTTTTTGTCTCCCTATGGCACCTAATACAGCACTAACTATAACACATATTCAATAAATACACCTCAGTTAATTAAAAAAAAGGGGGGGAATTGATGGGGAGTTATGGGGTTGAAATCTGGATTTGTCATACTTCACTATATGACTTAGGGCTGTTTGTGTATAGTCTGCATCTCTTGATTCTTCATTGATAAAACATGGGTGACAGTGATAATTATTAGTATTAGGAAAGGTCCGTCTAGCCAAGGCTATGGTTTTTCCAGTAGTCATGTATGGATGTGAGAGTTGGACTTCACAGCACTGAAAAATTGATGCTTTTGAACTGTGGTGTTGGAGAAGACTCTTGAGAGTCCCTTGGACTGCAAGGAGATCCAACCAGTCCATTCTGAAGGAGATCAANGTCATGGACCAATGTGAAAGTTGTCAGTAAAGAAGGCTCGGCACCGAAGAATTGATGCTTTTGAACTGTGGTGTCAGAGAAGACTCTTGAGAGTCCCTTGGACTGCAAAGTCATCAAACCAAACAATCCTAAAAGAAATCAACCTTGAATATTGATTGCAAGGACTCATGCTAAAGCTGAAACTCCAGTACTTTGGCCACCTCATGTGAGGAGTTGACTCACTGGAAAAGACTCTGATGCTGGGAGTGATTGGGGGCAGGAGGAAAAGGGGATGACAGAGGATGAGATGGCTGGATGGCATCACTGACTCGATGGATGTGAGTCTGAGTGAACTCCAGGAGTTGGTGATAGACAGGGAGGCCTGGCGTGCTGCAATTCATGGGGTCGCAAGGAGTTGGACACGACTGAGCAACTGAACTGAACTGAACTGAATCACTATGGGCCCAAATCATTAATGTACCTAACATTTCTATGAGAAATATATTACACTTATTATTGTTCTCATTGTATATGAGAGGAAAAATAAAATAATCTCTCCAGGGCCACTCATAGTAAATAACAGTGTGGATCTGAAACCAGACCAATCCCAAGTATTTATCCAACATGTGATACTGCCCACATCTGATGTATCTACCTCAGATTCTAAAGATTCTAAGTGAGTAGAAGGCACTGGGTATATTTTTGAAAAAAATTAAAAAGTGATACAAAAGTTGAATTTAGTTACTGTATTTGGAAAGCATTTTTACTTTTCTCCTCAGCTTTATTGAGGTATAACTGAAACATAACACTGTTCAAGGTGTGCAGCAGGTTGATACAATATATTTAAAAATTGCAAAATAATTACCGCACAGTGTTAGCTACACCACCTCCATCCCATGACGTAGTTACCCCTTTGTTTTTCCTGGTGAAAACACTTAAGATATACTCTCTTAGCAGCATTCAAGCATGTGATACAGTGTTATTAGCTATAATCAATCCCTGTGTAGAGGGGAAGTAGAGTAACTTCCACTCTGCTCTGTTTCTCTGAGTTTGTCTTTTTAGATTCCACATTTAAAAACATTTTAATTTTTCCCAGTTTGTAGGTTATCTTTTTATTTATGGTTTCCTTTGCTGTACAATATATACTCTCTTAGCAGCATTCAAGCATGTGATACAGTGTTATTAGCTATAATCAATCCCTGTGTAGAGGGGAAGTAGAGTAACTTCCACTCTGCTCTGTTTCTCTGAGTTTGTCTTTTTAGATTCCACATTTAAAAACATTTTAATTTTTCCCAGTTTGTAGGTTATCTTTTTATTTATGGTTTCCTTTGCTGTACAAAAGCTTATAAGTTAGATTAAATTCCATTTGTTTATTTTTTGCTTTTCTTTATATTGCCCTAGGAGACTGACCTAAGAAAACATTGGTCCAGTTTATGTCAGAGAATGTTTTGCCTATGTTCTCTTCTAGGAGTCTGCTGGTATCATGTCTTATATTTAAATTTTCAAGCCATCTTGAGTTTCTTTTTGTGTCTGATGTAAGGATGTGTTCTGATTTCATTGATTTACATGTGGCTGTCCAACTTTCCCAACAACATCTGCTGAAGAGACTGTCTTCTCCCCGTTATGAGTTCTTGCATCCTTTGTCAAAGATTAATTGTCCATAGGTGTGTGGGTTTATTTCTGGGCTTTCTGTTCTGTTTCATTGATCCATATGTCTGTTTTTGTGCCAGTACCATGCTGTTTTGATTACCATAGCTTTGTAGGATAATCTGAAGTCTGAGAAGGGTATGCCTCCTGCTTTGTTCTTTTTTCTGTGAATTGCTTTGGCAATTCTGTGCCTTTTATCATACAGTGTAAATTTTTGAATTATTTGTTCTAGTTCTGTGAAAAATGTCAAGGGTAATTTGATAGGAATCACATTAAATGTATAGATTGTTTGGGTAGTTTGGCCATTTTAACAATATTAATTCTTCCAATCCAAGAGCATGGGATATCTTTCCATCTTTGAGTCATCGTCAGTTTCTTTTATTAATGTTTGTGGTTCTTAGCATATAAATCTTTTACCTCCTTTGTCAGATTTACTCCTAAATATTTTTTGATGTGATTTGAAAGGGATTGTTTGTTTACAGTCCCTTTCTAGTGTTTCCTTTTTAGTGTATGATAGAACCAACAAAGGCTTAATTTCCAAAATATGCAAACAACTCATACAACTCATAACCAAAAAAAGAACCCAATAAAAAAATGGGCAAAAGACCTAAATAGACATTTCTCCAAAGAAGACATACAGATGGCCAATAGGCACATGAAAGTAGGCTCATTGTTTCTAATTATTAGAGACATGCAAATCAAAACTATAAATAAAAGCTTATAAATAACAGATGTTGGAGAAGGTGTGGAAAAAAGGGAATCCTCTTACACCATTGGTGGGAATGTAAATTGGTATAGCCACTATGGAAAACAGTATTGAGGTTCCTCAAAAAACTAAAAAGAGAGTTACCATGTGATCTAGCAATCCCTTTTCTAGGCATATACCCAGACAAAACTGTAATTCAAAAAGATACATGCATCCTCAGGTTTATGGCATCACTGTTTACAAGAGCTAAGACATGGAAACAAGCTAGATGCCCATTCACAGATGAAGATGTGGTGTGTGTGTGTGAGAAATGTTACTCGGCTATAAGGAAGAATGGAGTAATGCCATATGCGGGAACATGGATGGGTCTAGAGATGGTCGTACTAAGCGAAGTAAGTGAAAGACAAATCCCATATGACATCACTGATATGTGGAATCTAAAATATGACACAATTGAACATATCTAAGAAACAGAAACAGACTCAGAGATGAAGAGAACAGGCTTGTGGTTGTCAAGGGTGGGGAGGAAGGATTGGGGAAAGAAGGACTGGGAGTTTGGGTTTAGAAGATGCAAACTAGTATATATAAACAACAAGGTCCTACTCTCTAGTACAGGGAAGTATATTCAGTATTCTGTGAGAAACCATGATAGAAATGAATATGAACAAATATATATATGGCTTCCCAGGGGGCACTAGTGGTGAAGAACCCGCCTGCCAATGCAGGTAGACATAAGAGACTCCAGTTCGATCCCTCAGTCGGGAAGATCCCCTGGAGGAGGGCACAGCAACCCACTCCAGTATTCTTGCCTGGAGAATCCCATGGACAGAGGAGCCTGGTGGGCTACAGTCCATGGGTCACAGAGTCGGACACAACTGAAGCAACTTAGTACATACACAAATGTATAACTGAATCACTTTGCTGTTCAGCAGAAGTTAACACTAAACCAACTGTACTTAGATAAAACATTTTACTTTTTAAAGGCAGTTGGCAGTCTGCAGGTGAATAGAGTCAGGGGAATGCATGGCTATAGTAAATGAGAGGGAACAGAAGCTTTTCCACTCACTTCTTGGCCTTGCAGAAGGGCTCCAGAAAATAAACACTCTGAAAAATGCTCACTACTCATTCCCCTGATTGCCAAAGGCATTCAGCCTGGGAGCTGGTAGTGATGAACATCAGTAGGAGGAGGAGAGTACTTGTGTTTTTATTCTCATATTTAATTGATCTTAAAATTCTTGCCCAGCCCTTTGCCTTCTGCACAGTCCAGGGTCATGAATCCCAGATATGCTGCTGAAAAGAAAAGCACGGGACAAAATATTCCTTTTCTTTCCACCTATTTCCTGCCCGTGTTTCTATTCTGGGACCAATGTACAGACCATTCCAGCTCAAAGACAGAGTAAGCTTTGCTCTCCTTCGAGCACGTGTCTACAGCCTGACTCCACTGTGAGCCCCGTGAAGGAGGGGACTGCATGTGCTCTGTAGCTTTTGGTGCTTCCTACTGGCTGACTTTTGCAACTAATTGTATCCATCTGTTTTTAAAAGGTGAAAAAGAACTCCTGAATTTAGGTGTTGATTTCTACATTAATTACACTGATCCCAGTTGCAGCAGTGTGGTCTTAATAGCTGATAGCTGCAATACCCAAATCTGTGGTATCAGAATGTGACGTGCATATTTTAATTTGAGAAATAGTTTAACATTTTTAGATATTCATTTAGATGTGGTTATGCAGGTTAAACATAACATATGATCACTGCTTCTTTCATTGCTTCCAATTAAACCTTGCTTGTTAGTTTAACCTCTAGGTAATCCCATCAAACAATTGATGTCAAGGAAACACTGCCCACAGTAGCTTCGGATGAGTGGCCATTAATTTTAATTGCCTTGATATTAAAGATTAAGAAGTATTGGGACTAGCAGAATAGAAATGATCTGATGTCAAGCAAATCCACTTGCTAAAGCTTCCCCAGGCTGCTGGTGATATTAAAATTTTACTATGAGAATTAAATAAACCTTTATTAGTGATGACTGTTGTTTGATTGGTCCAGGGGTATGCATAAACACAGGATTCTTACATATCTGGAGATGAGACCTTCAATGGTATGGAGATTCCTCAATTATGAAACTGTTAATAAAGCTGTAATCTGATTTTCCTGGCTAGGTTTCATTAATGTATTATAGCTTCTCTGATTGTCAAGGTAATATTAACTACAAAGTATGGAATCCAACAGAGAATTGTTTAGAAGAAGAGAATTCTAAAATGGGCCTTTGTTGCTAAATTCAGAGTTGGGGAATTTTCATTAATTATGCTTAAGAAATGCCAAATTCCCTCTCAGCCAGGAATAACTCCGTTTCCACTATATATTCAATATTTAACTCTTTCAAAGGCCTGACAGTCTTAATCAGATAAGCTAGAGTGATGTTGTATATTGAAGGGAGTTTTTGTGTGGCATCTCTCTAGGTCTGCCTTCTGAGCTGAGGACATGCTTATGAAAGGTAGGGTAGGCCTGTGAAAGTAAGGGCTATGAGAACTTGCTTTAACAAGCATAACCAGAATGAATACCACTAGGGTTATTTTCAGTCTTAATTCAGAACCTTTATTTTTAGAGACATAATTCTGGTATGGGAATGAATCTCATAGTCACTGAGGCTGCCTTCTCCTGGTGCAAAAATCCCTCCCAGATTATCTGCGTCCATCCTCCTGGAGGCCTGGGCCCCAGGTTAGCATCATGTCGGCCCTCTCCCTCTCCCCTGGCCTCCACTGTGAGTCAGTGGCCAAATCCTGCCCATTTGTCTTCCATGACCTCTGCCCTTTCCACAGCTCCTGTTCCCCGTGGCCCAGGCCCTCATCACCTGTGTACCCACCTAACTCTGCCACCCAGTAGCACACCCTACGCTATTGTCCCAAGCACTTGCCCCAAGCATATGGGGCCAGTCTGTTTGAGAGCCCAATATTGTGATAGCCTAGATACTGGAACTAAGGCCTGTACGTGGAATTGGAAGGGAACCAGATCTTAGTACTGAGTAAAGAACTGTGTAACCATTGGAGCTGCCTACAGTGGAGTCAGATTCGAAGTGAGTACCACGTCGCTGGTGGTGAAGATGCCATGACACAAATAGAAAATAGAGAAGGAGGTGCAGGTTTAAAGAACACCCAAGTTCCATTTGAGATCTGTTGAGTTGCAGCTTGTGGCAGAACATTTATAAGAAAACGTCTTAAAAATTAACTGAAATTCTTCATAGAAGTTAGGGATAGAGGTGGAAGTCTGGTTCACAGAGACCATAGTTGAAATTGTTAATAGAGATAAGATTGCTTAAGGAGAAAGAAGAGAGCTAAGAGCTTGAGTCTTGGAGAAAGTGTGTATGTACACACACACACACCATAGTGTGTCAGGGAAGGAGAAGCAGAAGCATAATGTCACAGGTGATAATTACAAGTGTCAGATGCTGCTGAGTGGTAAAACAAGTTGAGAGAGAGAAGGTCATTAGATTTGGAACAGGTGTGAGGCCTGTGTGATGACAACCACCTGGCCCTTGAGATTGTTAAGATACTACTTGAGAAAATGTGTGCAAAAGGCCATGTGTAATGCTTGGTGCAAAGGAGATGCTTGTTAAATAGTTACCACCACCGTTTGAAATGAAGGAAAGAAGGGACACATAATCCTTCCTTGTGCGTGAGGGAGACGACAGTGGAACAGAAATGGCTAGGAAGGCCTGATCTGCAGCATATTTGCTTCCTGACAAGTTTTGGCTTGTTTCTGTCTGAACCTGTACTCATGGTAACTGCACAGGTCTTCAGCAAATGTGCTGGCATGTGTGCACGTGCATATGTGCTCACAGTGACCCCCCAGGATGGGACTGCATGTGGGCAGCAGCAGGCCAACATTGTCTTCCTCGTGTGGCTTCCTTGCCAGGGCTCTCTAGCTTTCCCTGGAAGGATGAGCACCATGGTTTGAAGAATGAGAGATCTATTTCCAAAGCAATTAAAGGCTTGGCAGAGATGGTTAACCAGCGTGCCCACTGGTAGAAATTGGGTTGGAGGGCTCATATCACTCACTCCTTATCGTTTTCTCAGGGTCCCTAAATAGCTATTCAGGATGAAACTGTGACCCACTCCGTCTGATACCTCTGCAGCATGCTCCTTTGAAAGATGATTAAGAAATTATTAAAAAGTATTTTTAAACTGTTACTTTAACAAGAGAGAGGTCAGAGCCTTTTACATAGCAAAGTGGGTATCTATTCATACATTGCTGTGTGGGTTTTAGCTTCTTCTTTATATAGCTCAGCTCCCAGGTGCCTGAACACTCAATGTAACTAGAAGCAGTGCATCTTGGGCTGAAGTTTTGTTGTCAGTGAAATGTGATGAAATCTGCCTGTTGCCAAGATCCTCCTAAGAATTCTCTTCCATTTGTGCTGGTTGATATCATAAGTAGTTTGCAAAAGAAATAAATATATTCCACCTGATGAAATCAGCTGCTGATTCTGTATTTGCATTTGACCTTACTGAATTGCTTGAGTTTTCACGTTGTGACCTTCTCACATGTTAACTGGCAGAACTTGAGCAGCCATCTTGGCAGACGTACAGTATCTTCTAAGGCGGGAGACAAAGGGGTTTTTCATCCATTATTAATTGATGTTACTCTTTTCAGCAGACCAAACATGATTCTACTGTACAGCTGCCAAAATTATTCCAGATCCCAAAAGAACAAGTCATTCTTTCACAAGTGTTTCTTATTATTTACCTAACTTAACAAATGTTTCCTTTCGTTTTTCAGCTCCTTTGGGGATGGGGGGAGGACTAATCATTTATATATGAATTGGTATACACCAACTGAATATTTTTGATGAACAACACTTCCAGCCATTTTAGTAACTCCAAGAAATGATCTTATTCCAAGAGTGTTGAGAGGTTTGCCAAAAGAGTGAGTGAGCCTCAGCACCATTCTTCTTTATCCCCAAGATGTGCTCACAGGCTAGAATCCAGTGTCTCCCAAGGTCTCCGCCTAGGGTCCTACAGTTAGTAGTGGAAATTCGATTTTTGTTTGTTTCCTCCTTTGACCCTCGCTTCCCCTTACTCACGTCCCTGTGATTTATAGGTATCCAACTGGTTTGGCAACAAACGAATCAGGTACAAGAAGAATATTGGCAAGTTTCAGGAAGAAGCCAACCTCTATGCTGCAAAGACAGCCGTGACAGCCGCGCATGCAGTGGCCGCAGCCGTGCAGAACAACCAGACCAACTCTCCCACCACGCCAAATTCTGGTGCGTACGGGTGCTCACTCCCGCCTCGGCTCAGAAAGCCTGAGGCCACACAGCCCCACCTCATGGGCCAAGACACGAGAGCCATACTGAGGATGCAGTGGATTCACAAAGACTTCTTTTAAAATGCAGGCTTCTTCCTGGAATCAGTGAATGAGTGGATGACCAGAGGGCCTGTAAACCCACTGTTCATAGTGAGTGCCCCTCACTACCAGTAGAACCTGGAACTTTCACACTTAGAAGTGGTTTTTAATTCAACAACGAGGCCCGGTGCTATCCCTAATGACTATTTTAACTATATTGTTCCATGTGTCATTTTAAAATCCATAGTGGTGTCATTTTTAAAATCCACAGCGGTCTGTCAAAGAACGAGTGAAATAGCAAAAGTGGGAAATTGACCTGTTGCTATGAGTAATGAGGCTGGAATGCTGGGGTTAGTACCACAGTGCTTTCTCCCTAATGTGGCTGCAGACTCAAGTCTGCGGGCCTTATATCTCCTCAGCACCTGTGCTGACTTGGTAGGCTCAGCACATGGTTAGCTGATCAGGACGTGGTTAGCTGTGAGAGATACGGTAGTTAGTACATGGATGCAGTATCTTGGCTCCTTATACATTTTGGCCAAATTTTTTGTGGCATTTTTCATGGAATTAGAAATGTTAAAATTACAGGGAACTTGAGTAGCAACGAAAGATGTGTAGCTAGCCCAAACAGATGGCCTTGAGAAGCAATTCAAGGGGCTTTTCTAAGGAGGTAATTTAAATATAATCTTTAAAAATTCAGAAAGGGAGGGTTTTTTGTTTTGATGTCTTCTTTTTCCCTCCATCCCTCCCCCCGCCCCCAGGTTCTTTTTAATGGAACATGGAAACTGATGAAAGTTAGGCAGAGTGGATGGCTAAGAAAGAGCTTCAGGGACTTTCTGGAGGGCTAGTGGTTAAGACTCTGCCCTTTCACTCCAAGGGGCGTGGGTCAATCCCTGGTTGGGGAATTAATATCCCACATGCTGCTTGGCATGGCCAAGTAAACAATAAATACCTTTTTAAAATAAAAATACATAATAAAAAGTCTGGAGGAATTTTTTTTAAAGCTTCAGAAAAATGTTTCTTCTCTGGGTAATTGTCCACCATGACAGCTAATGATGGTGAAGAGCTCGCTTAATGACAAGTCCTGGAGATAAATGAAAGCAAGGGGACAGTTCCAAGCCAGCTGCTGGGTGTTTCTCTGTTTTGATTCTTCCTTTGTTTCATAGTTGGGTTTCCCCATCACTAAGACTTTTCTAGATGCAAAATTCACTACTTGCAGTTATTCTCCATCCTCTTAGATCTAGAAATGCGTTATGTTGTACACAACTTTTCCCTTCTTTACCTCTTCTCCTTTCCCTGCCTCTGGGTCTTTGAGGATTATGTGTGTAGCTCTCTGTTATTCAGCTACTTAACTCTTTCCTTTCCAGGTTCTTCTGGTTCTTTTAACCTCCCAAATTCTGGGGACATGTTCATGAACATGCAGAGTCTGAATGGGGATTCTTACCAAGGGTCCCAAGTNGTCTTTGAGGATTATGTGTGTAGCTCTCTGTTATTCAGCTACTTAACTCTTTCCTTTCCAGGTTCTTCTGGTTCTTTTAACCTCCCAAATTCTGGGGACATGTTCATGAACATGCAGAGTCTGAATGGGGATTCTTACCAAGGGTCCCAAGTCGGAGCCAATGTGCAATCACAGGTAGGAGAAATGCCCCAGCTGGGGCCTTTCTAGCAGGGCAGGGTTTGGGCTCAAAACTCCTTCCTCTCGCCCCACGGAAGTGGTCTGCACATCGTGCAGAGCCTGTGCTGGGTGCTTTCAGATGTGACCCATCTGCCCCACCATTTAATTGAATGAGAAGTCAAGTGAACAGTGACTTTGGATAATTCAAACTTGATACACTTTGTGAATGCATTCGGCTCTGGCTTGAGCTCATGGAGAGGGGTTGGGTGCATCTAACTTCTGTAACAAAATAGAAAAATCATGTGTGCCGGTGTGCGTATGGTTCTAAAACATTACTGTTTCATTTCTGTATTATTTTAAAGTCAGAATACAGAAACCTGAGTTCTTAAAGTATATTCCAGGTTCAGCTGTTTTTCTAATCCTCTTAGTGGAAAGCAACTACTTGTTTTTATGCATAGTTCGGGGGTGTGTGTGTGAGAGCGAGAGAGAGCCAGGACAAATATTTATTAAGTAGTTTTTACCCACAGCCACACACATTTGGTTGGTGTAGATGAAAAGTTTGCATTGCCATGAAGCTTTTATTGTTTAGCTGGCATGAAAAACAGATGTATGAGTTTAAACATGCAAAGAATTGTTGAAATTCTGCCAGTCACATTTGATTGATAAATTTGTCTCTCATTCAAGATGCTAAACCCTCGTGGCACACATAATTCAAACTGTTTCCTTTTGTAAGTGATGGTGTTTTAATAGTTTGGGGATGATGAGTTTTGTTTTGTCTCACTTCTAGGTGGATACCCTCCGTCATGTTATCAATCAGACGGGAGGCTACAGTGACGGCCTTGGAGGGAACTCACTGTACAGTCCACATAATTTAAATGTGAGTACCCTGGGGAGCCAGATGTGAAGGGCGGTAGGAACAGTGTCAGGTAAACAGTGACGAATAAATAAATTAATGGCCATTTGACTTGGCTTCTCATTTTTCTGGCAAGTGGGGGAAGGCGGCAGCTTTACTGTACTTTTATGAACCTGAACACTAATGTCACCTTCATACCATCAGAAGTTCTCACAGAGGCCCAGGGTGGCTGGCCTTCTGTCATCAATAGAGACTTAAGCATTAGCCCATTAAGATGCCATCTTCTACTGGCCGTGCTGTGTTCCAGGGAGATGGTGAAAACAGGTCATTTATCTTACACTCGAGCAGGAGGAAAAATTCCCAAACACAGCTCAGGTGAAGGAGATGAGGGCCCCAAACAGATTGACACACCAAGCTAAACAAAGACACCTGTTCTTAAGAACAACTTGCTACATTGTCAGTGTCCTTGGGGAACATGCTCAGACTTTTTAATGGCCTTTCAGTTATCACTTATGGAGGGGATAATTTAAACTATTGTAACCAATTGACCAAAACTTTACTTTCCCCACCCACCCTGACATAGATGGAAAATAGCAAACAAAGCACCTGAAAGGTAGTCGATGGGGGTGGGAGAGGGGGAGACTGGGTCCCCAGGGTAGAGAGGTAGACAGAATCTAGGATTTCAGACTAGGGAGGAAATGAACTGCCCAACACATAGAGTCAGAAAGAAAATAGATAAAATTCTCCCCTTTTAGGGCCTCGCTTGCTCTGAGAGTAAATATTAATGATTTTAAAAGTGATTGAGGATGTTCAATTGTAAAAGGAAAAAAGGACCATTAAATACTCAAATCTTTTACACTGGAAATGTCAAATCTTTCTTTTTGGGTTTATAAATAACTCATAATAACCCACAACAAACCATATAAAAAGCCTTTTAGTTGCATTTCTCCTTTTTCATTTAAGTGTTTTGAAATGCTTCAGAGAATGTGCGATATCCTTATCAACATGATAAAATATGAAACTGTGATTGCCTGCAGCATTTTACAGACATGAATTCCATCTTCGCTGATGAGGCTTGATAAGGCGCTGTTGTATAATACAGTGCATAATCTCAAACCACCAGAGTAAGGATTAATTTATTTTGAAAAAAAGAATGCTTGCTGACAACCTCTCCTCCAGCTGCCACGCTGGGTAAAAATATTGTACATTTGTTGTTTATAAATTTGGATAAAAGAGGAATGATGTTTACTTCAGATGGAATATCTTTAGACTTGTATCTGCGTGAGAGTTTTTCTTTTTCTAAGTAGATTTTCACACCTGAGGGGTGAGAGCAGCTTACCTCTGAGATAGAAAAGAGGATTTCTTTGCGTCCACACACACACACGTGCTTGTCAGCATCCAGCCTACACGGCTGCGGCTTTGAAGATAGACCGCCATAGCTTTATTTATTTATCTTCTTAACCTGGACTGAATGCACCTTCAGCCTGGAAAACCCTTTTCCCTTCGACTCTGGTCAGCTCTGTGAGGTAGTTTGGTTCCTCTCTCTACCCTCTCCTCGCCATTTCTCTGTGGACCTACGGGGAGGAAAGGTGCTTTTTATGCAGGACCCTGCATTTAATCTGAAGACTTAGGGGTTCCCTATGAATAACATGTTGGCAGAAGGAGAAATTCCCAGCCCAGGGCGGGGTGAGGAGTCTAGACAGCGTTCTTAGTTAGCCTGGCGGCACAGGTCTAAAAAGAAAACATTTTGGGTGGACTCGCAAAACCAGTTGCAGGTGGATGTGAGCGAGGCAGGTGGATGCGCGGGAGGCAGCAGGAGGCCCCCCGCCCCGCACCCTCACTGGTACCGGGGCTGGGGGCCGGCGGCAGGAGGCCGGCCTGTGCCGCAGGCTCTGGGTGTCAGCCAGCTCCCCTCGCTGTCTCTCCAGAAAGGCCCGCCCCATCACTTCCACTCAGTGTTCCCCAGCTCACCAGTCCAGCACCTCCCTCTTCTTGACTGACATAAAAATATGTAGCGACAAGCTGTCTGCCGCAGCAGAAATCTGATCAGACATTGATTTCAGCAATTGCCTCTATAGGCCAAGACATAAGGCAAATTTGCTTCTGAGCACTGTTACTGCCGGTGCGGGTCTGAGGCAGGAAGGGCCAGCGGCCTGTGAGGAGTGCTAGCCACAGCCCGAGTAGGAGCCCCACTTACAGATAATTGGAATCCAGATTCGAATAGTGTGTGCGCCTCCACAGTTCATGCATTTTCATTCTACACGATCCTATTTGGAAGGAATTTCTGGCCTTCATTTTGCAAGGGTTATACGATCTGGCTGTCAGGCATGTTTAGAAAAAGGTCGGGGGGAACTTCTTCTCTATGGAAACGAGGATTAAGCTGGGTTGAGGTTTGTACTTTGTGGAGCTCAAGGTCTTGCCAAAGCATTGCATTGAGCTTCTCCACCGCTCCCTTCTTAAAAGATTATTTTTTTTTTTTTGAGTCACTTGATTTTTACCAGCAAATCAAAGACCGAGCGAGGTGCCAGCTCCAGACCAGCTGAAGCCCTCCTTCAGCGTGCTGACTTATTGCCAAGTCTTTACTTGGTAGGATGGATTTGTTTTACATGCATTTAATCCCACTTTAACACATGCTTCAAACTCCTGCCAAAGTGGGTTTAGAAAATACATTTTGCTAATGCATCTTTGCTCTCATGTTGTCATCAGGGTATTTTCAGTCGGGGAGTAGAATTAATATGGAGACGTGCACCGATGAACTGTGCTTCTCCTTTCAGGCTAATGGAGGCTGGCAGGACGCAACAACTCCATCTTCTGTGACTTCTCCTACCGAAGGCCCAGGAAGTGTGCACTCCGATACCTCTAACTAATCTCCGGCAACACTTTTCCCTGAGCTGACATGCCTTGATCCGTGCATTCAGAGCAATAGGAGGAAAAGGAAAGCGCTTTTTGTAGCCCACCATCTACAGCTTTACTGTAAAACCTTGTCTTATTAGAGAACTTGGTAAATCTGTTTTTTAAGGAATCATAATCATTTGTATTTATACTTAAAAAACACACAATGTTAAAAAAGCACTTTATCCAATTAGGCCAAGGTTTAACATTGTTGACAGTCCTGTAGCTATTTTATCATAATTTATTATCAATATTTTACATGAATGGTTTCTCACTTGCCAATTACTTGGCCTTAAGGGTAAAAAAGTACCATATATGCTAAACCTCAATCGTTAAAGCAGATACAAAGACTCACCTCACCTAAATTGAACTTCTTGCATATTTCCATCGCAGACTTGGATTGTCCTTCTTTCATGTCACTAATGGAGTTGGAATAAAGGAGCTGTTTGGCTAAACTGTTAATGATGGTTGTGTTTAAGAATCTTCCTCGTCACACTTGTGTTTCGATTTCTTATGTTATAATTAGATCAGAGACCGGTAGCATCTTTTCTCTCTCTGAAAGCACCAGTGCCCAGAGTCTGCTCGGTAATGACATTATGGATCCGGATTGTTCTGAGAGATGAAGATCCTTGCTGCTGATACAGGTGACCACGAGATCCGTCTGGGGGTTTTACGGTGTGCGCTGGGTGCTGCACAGACTTGTCAAGGTTTGCTACGTCCTCTGGGCATCCACACAAAGGCCCTGCTCTCTGGAGTGTTGTATATAGTGTAGCAAAAGAGTATTTATACATCTCACCAATCAAAACACAGCTTTATTACCTCATGCGAACTCATACGAACCAATAGAATTTCAACATGTTCTGTAGCTTAGAGTGCTCACTTACTACCTCTGAACAATACTCACGCTGTAGTTTGTCTCTTTCTTATCTTTTTGCATCTTGTAATTAACTCTTTGTTTCTCTTCATAAAATGTAATGTACATTGTAATCTTTTAAAAGAAAAATCAGGGTTGCATTCGCAACTTTTAAAAAACTGAGAGTGGAAACATTGGGTCTTAAATTAACACAGGATCAGTAAAACTGTTGTAAATACTGAGAAGCATTTTGAATGTTCTTCATCTTGTTACTAATCCATGCAAAAAAGAAAAAGAAAAAAAAAGGCGATGACTAATTGTGATGCATTCAGATTTCAGTATTCAGTACTGTATATTTCACCCTGTGTAATAGGGCCCCCTCTCCTTTCTCTCTTTTTGTATTGTATGCGATTCTGAAACTGATTGAGTCATGAAAATAATTTGTGGCGGTGATTCTAATGTATTAAAAACGTTTCGTGTTCCTTTCTAACTGGATTACACCCTGGATTGAAAAAGTCTTCCTCGTGGTAGTTATATGTAGTTTCAAACATGAATAAACTTTTTGCTTTCATGATTAAATGTTGATGCAAGTTTCTTACCCCACCACGTGAGTCAGTCTGTGCAGGCAGAGGAGAAAACCCACCTAGAAGCCGGCCTGAGCATGGAAACACATAACCTGTCAGAGAGGGACTCGGAGGTGAGACCAGATGGGGCTGGAGTGGCTGACCACATTCTGCAGGCTCTAGGTCGGCTGCCAGACCACGATGAGGTGTCCTCACCTGACACTTACGCTGTAAGAATACCATAAGGAAATACCATCCCCGTTTCACAGATGAGGAAACTGCAGTTCATAAAAGTTAAGCAGATGCCACAAAGTCAAAGGCCTAGGCCAACAGAGGCCGTGCTTGAAACCCAGGTCTGTGTGTGTTCTTGTAGCTCACTCTCTCCTGACCTAATGATGCATCTGGCACCTGCTGGATGCAAAGACCTGTTCAGTAATTGTTTTTAATATTTATTTTTATTTATTTGGCTGCATGGGGTCTTGGAGCACATAGTATCTTTTTTTTTTTTGGTGACACAAGGACTCTCAAATTGTGATGCATTAGCTCAGTTGCTCCGTGGCATATAGGATCTTAGTTCCCTGCTGCTGCTGCTGCTGCTGCTGCTAAGTCACTTCAGTCGTGTCCAACTCTGTGCAGCCACATAGATAGCAGCCTACCAAGCTCCTCTGTCCCTGGGATTCCCCAGGCAAGAACACTGGAGTGGGTTGCCATTTCCTTCTCCTGCATGCATGCATGCTAACTAAGTCGCTTCAGTCATGTCTGACTCTGTGTGACCCCATGAACAGCAGCCCACCAAGGCTCCTTTGTCCACGAGATTCTCCAGGCAAGAGTACTGGAGTGGGTTGCCATTTCCCTTCTCCACTTAGTTCCCTGACTGGGAATCAAACCTGCATCCCCTGCATTGCAAGGTGAATTCTTAATCACTAGATCACCAGGGAAGTCCCTTGTTTGGTAATTTTTAAATAAATAATCAGTCTTGTCACATTCACTTCTTTGCTTTCTTAACTTTGGTGAGATACCAGTTTAGAACAGATGAAAGTTTGTCCAAAAAGAGTGAGCTTCAGAAAAAAAAACCACAACTTCTCTTAGCATACCTTTGAAAACGAAACTGAAAAGATGTAAGACCAACTAGAAATCCTTTAGCCAGATTAAACATTGTTTTTTGTTCACATTGTCAGAAACTCCATGTATTTACATGTCCATCTGTTGCTAATATCTAAAGCTTTGTAATAAAAGAAGTCGATAGCAGGTAATTGGCCTGTTTACTATATCTCGAGGAAATCGACTCACAGGAAATCAGATTAATGTTAATCAGTTGCAGCAAATTGTCTCTGATAAATACAACTGTTTTACTATTTCAGTTGGCTGAGCCAGGCAAAACGAGAGCTAGGGCCACCATTCGCATTAATCTTGAGGCAGTTACACTGTGAGAGTAAACTTTATAAAATAGATTGCCCTCAAAGCTGTCCTCCCATGAGCAGGCTCTCGCCTGCCTGTAGGAATCTCTCCCCTGGCTAAACAGTTATTTGCATGAT
This sequence comes from Oreotragus oreotragus, assembly GCA_006410675.1. NCBI lineage: Eukaryota > Metazoa > Chordata > Mammalia > Artiodactyla > Bovidae > Oreotragus > Oreotragus oreotragus. The sequence goes on from SJYX01006232.1 coordinate 273,121, forward strand.
TCAATTAGCTTATGGGTCAGCCTTTCTTATCTTTGTACATAAAACCATCATTACGCTGTATGGTTTTGCAAAAATATCCTGTGGAAACCAGACACACATGCACACACAAATACTCTCTTTAGAGTCTAGAAACACACATTTCCTGAGACCCACCCCAGGGCTCCTCTCGGGCCAGCCTAGTGAGAAAAGCACATAGCGGTGTTGGAGATTCACATGATGACTGCCAACACTTAAGAAGGGAAGGATATGAGTCTGTATTCTGGGGAGGCCTCGATGAAAACAGCAACTGCTTTCCCAGAAGCTTGTACATAACTCCTGCTCTGCTCTTCAGTACCCTTCTAGCAGAGGCCAGAAGCACCCTGGCTTCACAGATAATGAAACGGGGGCAAGGCTTGGGCCCCAAGGCTCTCAGGTCTCCCTCCAAAATGGGTGAAATGTACTGATCTGATAGATTTCACCAGGTACTTTTTCTGGGGTAAGAAATGGGTTAGGCTCTCAATCCAGATCACAGTGAAATCAGGCCTCTACCCTCAAGGGGCCAAGCTCCTGGACCTAGCCCTTGTTCAGAAAGCAGACAGGGTGCTGGAGAGACTGATAGGTGTCTAAACCCCAAGACGGGGGAAGTGAGGACCCCATAACCCATTCACAAGTTCAAAGAACACAGCAGCAGGAAGCCACCAGAAACACCCCACTGCAGATTAGGGGGCCTGTCCACGCATCCAGCTAGATGCACCAGAGTACTTGGGGGCTTCTGTGACACGACACGTACTTTTGTCACCGACACTGTGTGCTTGCGTCCACTTGCCGACACACAGTAAAGCCAATCGACTGACACTGGGTTGTGGAGAAAGGAAAGGACAGCGTTTATTGCAGGGTGCCAAGCAAGGAGCTCAGGACAGCAAGTGCTCAAAAACCCTGAACTCCCTGATGGGTTTCAGCAAAGCATTTTTAAAGGCCAGGTGAGGGAGGGGCGTCCCAAGGTGAGAGATCAACTCCCACACAGTTCTCTGGCTGATAGTAACAGGGCAGTGTCACAGGGATTAACATTATCAATCCTTAGGTGCCAGGAGGTCTGGGGGCTATGGGCTATGTGCTGGTGATCGTCAGGTAGTTAATTTCTTCCATTTGGTGGTGGTTTTAGCATCTGCAAAACAGTTCAGGAAATGTGCCTCAGACACTATTATCCAGGGCCTTTGGAGAGGAACTACAGCAGAGGCTACAAGGAGGGGGTCTGCAGGAAGACCCCACAGGATCCTGCTCCGTTACACTTTCAGGAATTTCTGGAGCGTGTGTCTGAGGAGCTCCGCTGGACAGGAGGTACGTGGGTGGCATGGAAGCCTCTAAGGACAGTGGACCAGGTGGGCTTGCCAACTGGTTAGAACTTCTCTGCAGTGCTGACTGGGCATCAGTCTGGTGCCAGTCCTGGCCAGAAGCCAGGGAGGGCAGGACGGGGTTGGAGAGCCCCTTTCCAGCACCTTACTGAGTAGAGGAGGTGGCAAGGGGCTAAGTCTCCCAGAAGCGGAGGTGTTTGGGGTATAAGCACGTTGGTGCTGAGGGAAAGGGACCTTCCCCACCCGGGCTGACAGCCCCAGTTCACCGGCATCTCCGCCAGGTAAACTCTGTACATTACTTAGCATTTCCCGTGGAGTCCCATGTTGTAGGTGCTAGCAGCTCATCTTCAGATGGGGGATTTGAAGGTCAAAGAGGTGACATCACCTATCCAAGTTTTCCCATAGAGCTGGTGAATGCCCCGCGGAGGCCCCCTGTGACACTTTGAGCCACCACTTGGAGTGGGACAGAGAGAGGCCCCTGTGAGCTAGCAGGCGAGAAAAGGAAGGTCCCTTGCTGGGCGACGTGATCAGAGGAACCATCCCCCACTCCAAATTCCTTAGAGCTTGCAGCCCTCTTATTTCTGTCTCGTCGCCTGGGCCCCCTGAGGACATGCGTCCTGTGGGGCGGACGGGACGTGTGTCACAGACAGTGCGGGACAAGGGACAAGGAAGACCCTCTGCTTGGGCAGCCCTGGGGGCTAAAGGAGGCAAACAGAGTGGGGACGGTAGCTGTCCTGGTGCATGTTGTGACGCTGCACACAAGGACCTGTGCCCCCTGGGGGCCTGTCCAGGCTGCGTGCAGCTTAGCCCTGGCTCCTGGGCCCTCAGCCCACTGCCCACATGGCCCCTCCTCTGTGTGGGAGCAGGTCCCACCCCCAGGCACAGATTTGGTTTTTGTTGTTTGTTTAAAAATGGACCATTTTCTTCAGTTATTTTTGACTGCACTGGGCCGTCCTTGCTGTGCACAGGCTTTCTCTGATTGGGGTATAAGATACACACTGGTGCTGAGGGAAAGGGACCATCCCCCCGCTGCCCCCGCTCCCGGGCTGACAGCCCCAGTTCACCAGCATCTCCGCCAGGTAAACTCTATACATTACTGAGCATTGTAATGCTGAGTGCCGGCTGCTCTTCATTGCACGCCTTCTCACTGCAGAAGCTTCTTTTTGCAGAGCGTGGGCTCCAGATTGTGTGGGCTCAGTAGTCACGTCACGTGGGTGGACTTAGTCGCTGTGGCTCCTCGACGCTAGTCTCAGTCGTCGTGGCACACGGGGCTCAGCTGGCCCACGGCCTGTGGGATCTTCCCTGACCAGGGATGGAACCCGTGTTCCCTGCACTGGCAGGCAGACTCTTAACCCCTGGGCCACCAGGGAAGTCCCCCAGGTGCAGGTTTGAATCTTGGCTTTGCCTCCTCCCGGCTGTGTGACCTCGGGTGAGGGACTGAACCTCCCTGAGCCTCCTCACTCTCTCTTCTCGGACCTGTGCTTCTGTACCCATCTCCCTGGTGAACTCCTGTCCTTTGAGGCTGGGCCCAGGAGACTGTATCCTCCCATGGAGCCAGGCCCTTCCTTTTCCCTCTGGTACCGCTTTATCACCCCTCCAGGACACCCAAGCAGAAACCTACAGGAGGAGGTTCAGGAAGACCAGGAGTGAGCCGGGGAGGTTGGGGGGTGGGGAGTAGAGGCCAGAGGGGGTGAACCAGGCAAGGAGAAGGGTCTGGACACAGGCCGGAGGGGTGGGGCATGGTGAGCAGAAAGGTCATGGGTGCCAACGTGGACACTTGTTCCTCCATCCCAGCTCTCTCCAAATACAGTGGCCCCGGGAGGAAGTTTCTAGCATTTGCTCCATTTTACAGATGAGGAAACTGAAGCTACTTGGCCAGATACACACAGAGATGGAATATGAGTCTGATGGGATATGTGTGTGCTAAGTTGCTCAGTCGTGTCCGACTCTTTGCGACCCCATGGACTGTAGCCCTCCAGGCTCCTCTGTCCATGGGCTTCTCCAGGGAAGAAAACTGGAGTGGGTTGCCATGCCCTCCTCCAGGGGATCTTCCCAACCCAGGAATCGAACTTGTATCTCTTATATCTCCTGCATTGACAGGCGGGTTCTTTATGAGACTGTGCAAAACCCCACATTTTCCATTGTGTCTGGTTGTCTCATAGTGTCTCTTTCTTGTCATGCTGGACAGGCTTGGAGGTGGGAACTTAGAGGAAAGGGGATGGGTACCAGCCTTTGTCCTCAACACAGAGCCATCAGCTCTTCTCCCCAGGCACCTGGGACCCCAGGGACCCCCTCAGGAGGCGGCCATGTCCACGGGCACTTCAGGCCAAGAAATGGCGTGCAACATGTCCCTGCTGGGCCGGGGTCCCTGCCCCGTGCACAGTGAGCCCACCTCCCCACGGTCTTGACCACTCAGCTGTTCCAGGCTCAGCTGGTGGTCATGGAGCCTCCTTCCAGCTGGGCCCCATTAAGGGTATTGCTGGGAGTCACCACCCAGCTAAGCAGGTACTGGCCTCACCACAGAGATGACAGCAGACACCCAGGGTTCTGTGTGGCCCTGTGGAGAGGAAAGCAACATGACTTAGCACTCATGAATGGGGACTCCAGGTGAGACCCGTGTGGGGGGATCCCAGCCCTGCTTCGCACCTGCTGTGTGTCCTTGGGCAGGTTCTATAACCTCTCCGTGCCTGTTTCCTTTGCTGTCAAGCACTTGCCTCCCAACATCATAAGGAGGATCAAGCAGGTCATTACCAGTGCAGGGTCCTGCATGTTGCAGGGGCTGAGGCCAGCTGCTCTTACTCTCTGTGAGCCCACAGCTTGCTTTGTGCTGACCATTTGCACTTGAACTCCAGCTTGTGTCCCCCTTCACTCGCTATTAGCAAAACCCAGTTCTTCTGCCCCCAGGCAGGTAGGCTCATCACTTTCCAATCAGCATGAGATGGTGTGAAGAGTCAGGCCGAGTTCTGCCACTTTCTAGCTTTGTGTGACCTTGGGTGTGTCACCACTCTCTCTGTGTGACCTCAGTTTCCCCATCTCTGAAATGGGAAGAATGTGTTCCCACCTTCCTGGTAGGGATGTCGTAACGATTAATGAGTTGCGCCCACGGTCCCTGACCCATGAGATGGGGAGGGTTCCCTTCTCATTGCTGTTATTGTTACACAGTGCTCCAGGTGATACAGGAATGCCTGGTCATCTCTACCTCCTCTGGCTAGAATGATCGGTTCCGGTCAGCAGAGAGATGGCCAGGGGATGTCATTTGCTTAGTGAGAATCCTTGGGAGATTTGGCCTCTTCAATCCACCTACTCTGGCCCGCTCGCTCCCAGCCCTCAAGACTGGCCTCAGACCTTGGCCTCACCTCTCACCACCATCGCAGGAGATAATAAAAGGCTGATTCTTTTTTTCCTGGTGAAATTTCAGCAGAAAGTGTACGCATCATTAAATATGGAAATCCAGAATTTTATTAGCAATCTGCTAGATCTGAACTGACGCCAATTAAACAAAAAAGATATCATTTATAAAAAGGCAGAGTTCAACTTGTATTAAATATGAAATGCAATTTTCTCCTGGTTTTGATTTATTACTGGTGGTCCATTGTTCAAAGAAGCATGTTATATTTCAATAGAGAAATATTGTTTATTCATTAATATTTTAAAACGGGCTTATTGCTGTGCATGGCTCTCACCGAATGAAACTTATGATTTAAAACATGAATTAATAAACACATTTGAAAGTGTTAGACGAGATCACAACCTCTCATTTTTCATTTTCCTGGGAGCATATTAAATTTTTATAATTCTGCATCTACAGTTTTTTCTTTTAAATAAAGATGCAGATTCCGAATTACTCTGCTAATTTCAGGTAACCAGGAGTGAAAAGCAATATCGTGGGGACCCATGTCAGGATCACAGAATTCCCAAGAAGACACTCAGGTTTATTTTTGTAGTATTCATAAATCAAAATAAATGAGCTTTGTGCAGGAGGCAGCATTCACGTGTGTGAGGATGCTGGCTGGGCTGGGTGCATGCTTTGGGACTGTCTGTGTGTGCAGGTGGGCTTACAGTGTCCACGTTCACAGACACACGTGTGTGTGCTTAGATTTGTGTGTCCACCAAAACATATGCATGGCAGCCTAGATTTTTGAGTATGGGCAGTCTCAGTGCATCACAATTGTTCATTCTGATGGTCACTCACTCTTGATTGAGCACCTACTGTGTGCCAGGCACCATGCTGGTTACTGAGGGGCAGATGGTTACAGGGTGATCTCCCTGCTTTCACCTTCTACCAACCTGCATGCACAATCTCCCCACCAGGGACTGGGGTTGCCAAGTTCCCCCAGCACCAAAAATGATGCCTGCTGATGGGGAGGTCTTGGGAAATATGGGTTGATGTGCAGGTGAACCGAAAGTTTGGGAAGGGAGAGACATTCACGGGCTGGAGGTGGGAAAGGGCTTCTGCAAAGATGACGTGAGCTCAGCCAGGAGGAAGGCACATATAGGATGGGGGACCCTGGGAGGTATGGAAGGGTTTCCCTGATAGCTCAGTTGGTGAAGACTCTGCCTGCAGTGCAGGAGACCCTGGTTCAATCCGTCGGGAAGATACGCTGGAGAAGGGATAGGCTACCCATTCCAGTATTCTTGGGCTTCCCTGGTGGCTCAGCTGATAAAGAATCCGCCTGCAACATGGGAGACCTGAGTTCAATCCCTGGGTTGGGAAGATCCCCTGGAGAAGGGAAAGGCTACTCACACCAGTATTCTGGCTTAGAGAATTCTGTGGACTGTATAGTCCATGGGGTTGCAAAGAGTCAGACACATGGGGGATGTGGAGGTCCAGGTAAGGTCACCAAAAATGATGCCTGCTGATGGGGAGGTCTTGGGAAATATGGGTTGATGTGCAGGTGAACCGAAAGTTTGGGAAGGGAGAGACATTCACGGGCTGGAGGTGGGAAAGGGCTTCTGCAAAGATGACGTGAGCTCAGCCAGGAGGAAGGCACATATAGGATGGGGGACCCTGGGAGGTATGGAAGGGTTTCCCTGATAGCTCAGTTGGTGAAGACTCTGCCTGCAGTGCAGGAGACCCTGGTTCAATCCGTCGGGAAGATACGCTGGAGAAGGGATAGGCTACCCATTCCAGTATTCTTGGGCTTCCCTGGTGGCTCGGCTGATAAAGAATCCGCCTGCAACATGGGAGACCTGAGTTCAATCCCTGGGTTGGGAAGATCCCCTGGAGAAGGGAAAGGCTACTCACACCAGTATTCTGGCTTAGAGAATTCTGTGGACTGTATAGTCCATGGGGTTGCAAAGAGTCAGACACATGGGGGATGTGGAGGTCCAGGTAAGGCAGAAGGGAGGGCACCACCTGAGGACAGGGAGTGACTGCTCCAGCCCGGCCGAGTCCCCCTAAACGCTCTATGGGACACGAGCTGTCGTTGCCCCATTTCATAGAGGGGGAGGCACAGGTCTAAGAGGGAAGAAAGTTGCCTCTGGGTGCAGGCTGAGGTTCACGCCTCCTCTGAAGAGGTGAGAGAGGGGAGGTAAAATCTGCCAGATTGAGTGGTGGGGTCCAGTTGCCCTAATGTGTGGGGGAAGGTAGGGATTTGGGGAGCCTTCAGGAAGCCATTTACAGAAGGTGAAAAAGCAGCCACTTCCCCAAGCACTGGCTCAGGAGGAACTTCGGCCAGCCTGGCCTGGGGAAGTAGAAGCCCATGAAGGTCACGAAGGCCCCCTGGGAAAAGTGACGTGCTACTCCCTCTGGCTCACCCATGCAGGGGTTTCTCCAGAGTGGACCTGCTAGCACGGGGTATATGTTTCTATACTTTAAAAATGATTTATTTTTAATTTATTGGGCTGCACAGGGTCTTAGTTGAGGCATGTTGTATCTTTAGCTGAAGCACTGAAACTCTTAGTTTCAGCATGTGGGATCTAGTTCTTTGCCCAGGGATCGAACCCAGGCCTCCTGCATTGGGAGCTCGAAGTATTAGCCGTTGGACCACCAAAGAAGTCTGTGGGTATGTGCTTCTCTTGAACTTGAGTATATGCTTCTCGTGACCTTTACTGGGCAAGGCCAAATTGTTTTTGTCATACCAATTTACATTTCAAAGTCCTTGCCAACTTCTGGTATTTCAAATTTATTCCCAATCTGCTGGTTTGAAGATGATATGTCGTTGTGATTTTAATGAACATTTCCATGCTTACTAAGGAGGTGGCACCACTGTTCCTGGTGTTTACTGATTAATTTGAGTTCTCTCTTCTGCAAAGCACCTATTGAAGCTGTTTTCCATTTTTTGTTTGTCTTTTTCTTACTGATTTGTAGTGTTTTAATGAACAGTACTAGAATGCTTAATTTTAATGAATAAAGCAAATTTTTTTTTCCTTTTTAGTGACTGCTTTTGTGTATGATGTGAGGTAGGGGGTCTGGTTGTTTCATCATCGTTTATTGGAAAGTTTGTCTTCCCCCCAATGATCTGCAGCATCACCCCCATCACCCATCAAGTGCCCACCGATGTGTATAGTTTCTGCTGCTAAGCTGCATGTCCACCTTGGTGCTGGTGGCACACTGGCTTAACTCTCAGGGCTTTGGGGTTGATCTTGGGCACTTATAAAGCAAGTTGCTCTCACCTTGTTCTATCTCAGCAATATTCTGACCATTCTCGGCCCTTTATATTTCTCCATAAGTTTTAGTATCAGTTTGTTACCTGTCACAAAAAATGTCTCTTGGGATTTGGATTTGGCTCACATCAGGAGAACTGATATCTCTAAAATATTGAATCTTTGAATCCATGAGCCAAATCTCCGTCTTCATTTCTTTAGGTCTTGTTAAGAGTCTGTCAGTCGGGGAAGGCAATGGCACCCCACCTCAGTACTCTTGCCTGGAAAATCCAATGGATACTGGAGTGGGTTGCCATGCCCTCCTCCAGGGGATCTTCCCAACCCAGGAATCGAACTTGTATCTCTTATATCTCCTGCATTGACAGGCGGGTTCTTTATGAGACTGTGCAAAACCCCACATTTTCCATTGTGTCTGGTTGTCTCATAGTGTCTCTTTCTTGTCATGCTGGACAGGCTTGGAGGTGGGAACTTAGAGGAAAGGGGATGGGTACCAGCCTTTGTCCTCAACACAGAGCCATCAGCTCTTCTCCCCAGGCACCTGGGACCCCAGGGACCCCCTCAGGAGGCGGCCATGTCCACGGGCACTTCAGGCCAAGAAATGGCGTGCAACATGTCCCTGCTGGGCCGGGGTCCCTGCCCCGTGCACAGTGAGCCCACCTCCCCACGGTCTTGACCACTCAGCTGTTCCAGGCTCAGCTGGTGGTCATGGAGCCTCCTTCCAGCTGGGCCCCATTAAGGGTATTGCTGGGAGTCACCCCCCAGCTAAGCAGGTACTGGCCTCACCACAGAGATGACAGCAGACACCCAGGGTTCTGTGTGGCCCTGTGGAGAGGAAAGCAACATGACTTAGCACTCATGAATGGGGACTCCAGGTGAGACCCGTGTGGGGGGATCCCAGCCCTGCTTCGCACCTGCTGTGTGTCCTTGGGCAGGTTCTATAACCTCTCCGTGCCTGTTTCCTTTGCTGTCAAGCACTTGCCTCCCAACATCATAAGGAGGATCAAGCAGGTCATTACCAGTGCAGGGTCCTGCATGTTGCAGGGGCTGAGGCCAGCTGCTCTTACTCTCTGTGAGCCCACAGCTTGCTTTGTGCTGACCATTTGCACTTGAACTCCAGCTTGTGTCCCCCTTCACTCGCTATTAGCAAAACCCAGTTCTTCTGCCCCCAGGCAGGTAGGCTCATCACTTTCCAATCAGCATGAGATGGTGTGAAGAGTCAGGCCGAGTTCTGCCACTTTCTAGCTTTGTGTGACCTTGGGTGTGTCACCACTCTCTCTGTGTGACCTCAGTTTCCCCATCTCTGAAATGGGAAGAATGTGTTCCCACCTTCCTGGTAGGGATGTCGTAACGNCAGGTAGGCTCATCACTTTCCAATCAGCATGAGATGGTGTGAAGAGTCAGGCCGAGTTCTGCCACTTTCTAGCTTTGTGTGACCTTGGGTGTGTCACCACTCTCTCTGTGTGACCTCAGTTTCCCCATCTCTGAAATGGGAAGAATGTGTTCCCACCTTCCTGGTAGGGATGTCGTAACGATTAATGAGTTGCGCCCACGGTCCCTGACCCATGAGATGGGGAGGGTTCCCTTCTCATTGCTGTTATTGTTACACAGTGCTCCAGGTGATACAGGAATGCCTGGTCATCTCTACCTCCTCTGGCTAGAATGATCGGTTCCGGTCAGCAGAGAGATGGCCAGGGGATGTCATTTGCTTAGTGAGAATCCTTGGGAGATTTGGCCTCTTCAATCCACCTACTCTGGCCCGCTCGCTCCCAGCCCTCAAGACTGGCCTCAGACCTTGGCCTCACCTCTCACCACCATCGCAGGAGATAATAAAAGGCTGATTCTTTTTTTCCTGGTGAAATTTCAGCAGAAAGTGTACGCATCATTAAATATGGAAATCCAGAATTTTATTAGCAATCTGCTAGATCTGAACTGACGCCAATTAAACAAAAAAGATATCATTTATAAAAAGGCAGAGTTCAACTTGTATTAAATATGAAATGCAATTTTCTCCTGGTTTTGATTTATTACTGGTGGTCCATTGTTCAAAGAAGCATGTTATATTTCAATAGAGAAATATTGTTTATTCATTAATATTTTAAAACGGGCTTATTGCTGTGCATGGCTCTCACCGAATGAAACTTATGATTTAAAACATGAATTAATAAACACATTTGAAAGTGTTAGACGAGATCACAACCTCTCATTTTTCATTTTCCTGGGAGCATATTAAATTTTTATAATTCTGCATCTACAGTTTTTTCTTTTAAATAAAGATGCAGATTCCGAATTACTCTGCTAATTTCAGGTAACCAGGAGCGAAAAGCAATATCGTGGGGACCCATGTCAGGATCACAGAATTCCCAAGAAGACACTCAGGTTTATTTTTGTAGTATTCATAAATCAAAATAAATGAGCTTTGTGCAGGAGGCAGCATTCACATGTGTGAGGATGCTGGCTGGGCTGGGTGCATGCTTTGGGACTGTCTGTGTGTGCAGGTGGGCTTACAGTGTCCACGTTCACAGACACACGTGTGTGTGCTTAGATTTGTGTGTCCACCAAAACATATGCATGGCAGCCTAGATTTTTGAGTATGGGCAGTCTCAGTGCATCACAATTGTTCATTCTGATGGTCACTCACTCTTGATTGAGCACCTACTGTGTGCCAGGCACCATGCTGGTTACTGAGGGGCATGGTTACAGGGTGATCTCCCTGCTTTCACCTTCTACCAACCTGCATGCACAATCTCCCCACCAGGGACTGGGGTTGCCAAGTTCCCCACAGTTCCCCCACCAAAAATGATGCCTGCTGATGGGGAGGTCTTGGGAAATATGGGTTGATGTGCAGGTGAACCGAAAGTTTGGGAAGGGAGAGACATTCACGGGCTGGAGGTGGGAAAGGGCTTCTGCAAAGATGACGTGAGCTCAGCCAGGAGGAAGGCACATATAGGATGGGGGACCCTGGGAGGTATGGAAGGGTTTCCCTGATAGCTCAGTTGGTGAAGACTCTGCCTGCAGTGCAGGAGACCCTGGTTCAATCCGTCGGGAAGATACGCTGGAGAAGGGATAGGCTACCCATTCCAGTATTCTTGGGCTTCCCTGGTGGCTCGGCTGATAAAGAATCCGCCTGCAACATGGGAGACCTGAGTTCAATCCCTGGGTTGGGAAGATCCCCTGGAGAAGGGAAAGGCTACTCACACCAGTATTCTGGCTTAGAGAATTCTGTGGACTGTATAGTCCATGGGGTTGCAAAGAGTCAGACACATGGGGGATGTGGAGGTCCAGGTAAGGCAGAAGGGAGGGCACCACCTGAGGACAGGGAGTGACTGCTCCAGCCCAGCCGAGTCCCCCTAAACGCTCTATGGGACACGAGCTGTCGTTGCCCCATTTCATAGAGGGGGAGGCACAGGTCTAAGAGGGAAGAAAGTTGCCTCTGGGTGCAGGCTGAGGTTCACGCCTCCTCTGAAGAGGTGAGAGAGGGGAGGTAAAATCTGCCAGATTGAGTGGTGGGGTCCAGTTGCCCTAATGTGTGGGGGAAGGTAGGGATTTGGGGAGCCTTCAGGAAGCCATTTACAGAAGGTGAAAAAGCAGCCACTTCCCCAAGCACTGGCTCAGGAGGAACTTCGGCCAGCCTGGCCTGGGGAAGTAGAAGCCCATGAAGGTCACGAAGGCCCCCTGGGAAAAGTGACGTGCTACTCCCTCTGGCTCACCCATGCAGGGGTTTCTCCAGAGTGGACCTGCTAGCACGGGGTATATGTTTCTATACTTTAAAAATGATTTATTTTTAATTTATTGGGCTGCACAGGGTCTTAGTTGAGGCATGTTGTATCTTTAGCTGAAGCACTGAAACTCTTAGTTTCAGCATGTGGGATCTAGTTCTTTGCCCAGGGATCGAACCCAGGCCTCCTGCATTGGGAGCTCGAAGTATTAGCCGTTGGACCACCAAAGAAGTCTGTGGGTATGTGCTTCTCTTGAACTTGAGTATATGCTTCTCGTGACCTTTACTGGGCAAGGCCAAATTGTTTTTGTCATACCAATTTACATTTCAAAGTCCTTGCCAACTTCTGGTATTTCAAATTTATTCCCAATCTGCTGGTTTGAAGATGATATGTCGTTGTGATTTTAATGAACATTTCCATGCTTACTAAGGAGGTGGCACCACTGTTCCTGGTGTTTACTGATTAATTTGAGTTCTCTCTTCTGCAAAGCACCTATTGAAGCTGTTTTCCATTTTTTGTTTGTCTTTTTCTTACTGATTTGTAGTGTTTTAATGAACAGTACTAGAATGCTTAATTTTAATGAATAAAGCAAATTTTTTTTTCCTTTTTAGTGACTGCTTTTGTGTATGATGTGAGGTAGGGGGTCTGGTTGTTTCATCATCGTTTATTGGAAAGTTTGTCTTCCCCCCAATGATCTGCAGCATCACCCCCATCACCCATCAAGTGCCCACCGATGTGTATAGTTTCTGCTGCTAAGCTGCATGTCTACCTTGGTGCTGGTGGCACACTGGCTTAACTCTCAGGGCTTTGGGGTTGATCTTGGGCACTTATAAAGCAAGTTGCTCTCACCTTGTTCTGTCTCAGCAATATTCTGACCATTCTCGGCCCTTTATATTTCTCCATAAGTTTTAGTATCAGTTTGTTACCTGTCACAAAAAATGTCTCTTGGGATTTGGATTTGGCTCACATCAGGAGAACTGATATCTCTAAAATATTGAATCTTTGAATCCATGAGCCAAATCTCCGTCTTCATTTCTTTAGGTCTTGTTAAGAGTCTGTCAGTCGGGGAAGGCAATGGCACCCCACCCCAGTGCTCTTGCCTGGAAAATCCAATGGACGGAGTAGCCTGGTGGGCTGCAGTCCATGGGGTCGCTAACAGTCGGACAGACTGAGCGACTTCACTTTCACTTTTCTCTTTCATGCATTGGAGAAGGAGATGGCAACCCACTCTAGTGTTCTTGCCTGGAGAATCCCAGGGATGAGGGAGCCTGGTGGGCTGCCGTCCATGGGGTCACACAGAGTCGGATACGACTGAAGTGACTTAGCAGCAGCAGCAGAGTCTGTCAATAACGTTTTATGAGTTTCTCCACCCAAATGCTCAGGCTCCCACTCGCTTGTACTGGGTCCCTCAAATTTCTCTTTGTCTACATTTTCTCCCTGTGAGCCATGGCCAGGGGTCTGGCCTTCCCCAACGAAGAGGTCCATCCAGACGCAGTGTCGCCCCTGAGAAGCTAGGTCCTCTCACTGGGACTATGAAATCAGGCAACATCTCTTCTCGCTCCCTCCTTCTCTTGCCTTCCCTCTCCCCTTTCCCCCTGCCTTCCCTCTTCCTCTTGGTCTTTAAAAAGATGAATAGATTTCATTTTTTTTAATTTTAAGTTTTACTTAATTTTGGCTGGGCTGGGTTTCTGCTGCTGTGTGGGCTTTTCTTTAGTTGTGGCAAGCAGGGCTCCTCCCTGGCTGAGACGTGCAGGCTTCTCATTGCGGCGGCTTCTCTTGCTTAGAGCAAGGACTCCAGGGTGCATGGGCTCAGGAGTTCAGCTCCCGGGCTCTGAGGCACAGGCTCAACAGTTGTGGTGCACGGCTTAGCTGATCCAAGGCATGTGGGATCTTCCCAGCCCAGGGATCAAACCTGGGTCCCCCACACTGGCAGGCAGATTCTTTACCACTCAGTCACCAAGGAAGCCCTGGATTTCATTTTTTTAGATTTTTAATTTTAAAAATTTTTTACAGTTTCCACAGTAAAATTGAGTGGAATGTGTGGAGAGTTCCCATATACTCCCTCTCCCCAACGCGCCCACTACCTCCCCCATGACCTGTATCCTGAACCATAGTGGTACTTTAGTTGCAACTGGTGATACATCCTTATCACCCAAAGCTCATAGTTTCTATTAGGGCTCACTCTTGGCGGTGTGCCTTCCATGGGTTTGGACGCGTGTATAACGGCATGTCTCCACACTGCACTGAATAATATCATACAGGATGGTTTCACTTTCCTGAAAAATCTGTGCTCTCCCTATTCATCCTGCCATCTTCCCTAACCCCTGGCAATCTCAGATTCTTTAATGGTCTCCATAGTTTTGCCTTTTCTAGAAGGTCGTATAGTTGGAATTGTATGTATATAGTATTTTCAGGTTTGGTTGACTTCTCCCACTTAATCATAAGCATTTAAGGTTCTTCCGTGTGTTTCCATGGCTTGGCACCTCTTTTCTTTTTATTTATTTATGATTGTTTTAAGCAAAGAGACGCTTTTTCAGCCTCATTACGGCAATGCATCCCAGGAGGGGATGATCCTCAGTACAGAGCCCACCGAGCTGCAAGCAAGCTCGTTTCTCTTTAGAGCTGAATAATATTCCATTTCGGTACCACGGTTTGTTTATGCATTCACCTAGTGAAGAGCGTCTTGGTTGCTTCCAAGTGTTGGCAGTTGTGAGTAAAGCTGCTGTGAGCATCCACATGCAGGTTTTGGTGTGGACATACGTGCTCAGCTCCTTTGAGTGAATACCAAGGAGCGCGACTGCTGGGCCATAGGGTAGAAGTGTGTGTAGTGTGTTTAGACTCCTGGTGCCTCAGATGGTAAAGAATCTGCCTGCAATGCGGGAGACCTGGGTTCGATCGCTACGTCAGGAAGATCCCCTGGAGGAGAAAATGGCAACCCACTCCAGTAATCTTGCCTCAAAAATCCCATGGATGGAGGAGCCTGGCAGGTTACAGTCCACGGGGTTGCAAAGAGTTGGGCATGATTGAGCAACTTCACTTTCACTTTACTGTGGTAGGAAACTGCCCAACTGTCTTCCAAAACAGCTGTACTATTGGCATTCCCGTCAGCCATGAATGCGAGTTCCTGCTGCATTTGCTGTCCGTGTTCTAGATTTTGGCTGCTCTAGTAAGTACACTGTGGTATCGTTTTAATTTGTGAGTCCCCAGTGCTGTATGATGTAGAAATCTTTTGCTCCCTTATTTGCGGTCTGTATGTCTTTGGTGGGCTGTCTGCTCAAATCTTTTGCTCATTTTTTAATCTAGTTGTTCCTTTTCTTATTGTTCAATTTTCAGAGATGTTTGTATATTTTGGATAACAGTCTTTTATCAGGCTTGGCTTTTGCAAATATTTTCTCACAATCTGTGGCTTATCTTTTTGTTCTCTTGGCATTGTCTTTCAGAGCAGACATTTTATTCTTTTAAGTTCTTAAATTTATTTTTAACTGAAGGATAATTACAATACCCTGTTGGTTTCTGCCATACGTCAACGTGGATCTGCCATAGGTATACATATGTCCCTTCCCTGGCAGGCTTTCCTCCCCAGAGCAGACATTCTAAGTTTTAGTGAAGTCCAGCTTATCAACTATTTCGTTCATGGACCATGCCTTTGTTGCGTCTAAAACACCCAAAGAGGTGTCTGCGCGTGGGTTTCTGCTCTGGGGAGTTATGCTTCTCTGTGTTCACCTGTCCGTCTCTCCAGTTTGAGAAGTGGGGGCAGCCATGTGCCCTATGACCGAGTTGCTGCTTTTTCAGTTTGTTCAGCTTTTTATTTGTTGTTTGGATGAAGTGGCAATTCCTAAGCTCTCTCTCTCTCTCTCTCTCTCTCTTTTTTTTTTTTTTTGGTTTGTTTGTTTCCCTAAGCTCTTTACATGCAGGATTAGAAGCAGAAAGTCCCTCCTGGCTTCCTTACTTTCCCTTAAGCATATGCGTGTGCGCGCACACACGCTCCCTCATTTATTCATTTATCTTTGGCTGCCTCAGGCCTTGGTTGCGGCATGTTGGATCTTCATCACAGCGTGTGGCCTGCAGAGCTCCTGGGCTCCCTAGCTGTGGTGTGCAGGCTCAGTAGTTGCAGCATATGGGCTTAACTGCTCTGTGGCAAGTGGAATCTGAGTTTCCCGACCACAGATGGAGCTTGCTTCCCCTGCATTGGAAGGCGGGTTCTGAACCACTGGACCACTGGGGAAATCCCTCCTGTTTCTTCTTTTTCTGTAAAGGAAAAGCGTAATAGACGTCTTCCTTTTTCTTCCTAGACACTTGGGCGGTCTTTGGTGCTGGCACCCTGGTTCTCCGTGGCAGAGAGGCCTTCATTCTAACTCATCTCCTACAGACATGGCTTATCACAGTGCTCCATAAACAGCATTGAACTTGAGTTACTGGGGACACAGCTGATCATTTTGTGGGACACATTTGCAAAAGTGGAGTTGCTCAGTCAGAGTCAGGGCATATGAATTTTAAATTCTGAGAGAAACACTCGAATCTTCCCTGAAAGGCTAGCCTGCATCGTGTCTATTTCAGGCAGTCTTGCTGTTTCGTGCAACAGTCGGGAAGCTAGGCTGTTAGAGCCATGACTCCTCCACAGACTGCCCACTCCCTGAGTCAGCTCAGAGACTCCTCATGTCTGGAGCACACTTGCCTCAAATTATTGACAAGTTTCCTGGTTCCTCCTTCACTTCAACCTGAACCTGGATAGGAGTATCTTCCAAGATGTTGATTTGCTTAAAACTCGGGGCACTTTTCCTCTAACGATAACAAGTGGAGAAATAATAGCAGGTAATGACTCAGTGATGCTTCCTAATGGCCAGATTCTGGTTTAAATGTTTGGTGAATATCATCTCTTTGGACTTATGAGCTCCAAGTTGCATTTGAGAAAACCACACCCAGAGAACAGAAGCTTCCCGCCCAAGCTCCCCAGTCAAGATCGGTTCTGGTGAGCCCAACTCTCAGCTGGCGAGCCTAACCACTCCACCATCACACCTCCTCTGAGCTGCAGCTGTGGCCAGGGGTCAAGGATAATGACCTTGTCTCCATCATAGGATGAGGACCGGAAGAGGAGGAAGAGTCTTTGGAGCTTTCAGATGCACGTAAACGTAACCAGGGTCAGGGACTAAGACCAGTGTTCAGATTCAGTCTGGAGTTGTATATCTTCACCAGCAAGACCCCCACAGTGTGTGGTCTGGGGCTAGATGGTGTCTGAGGGGATGCTGACCTTACAAAGAGGGGATGTCTAACACAGGCTTGCAGGGCTGGTCCCAGGAGATTGCCCCTCACATCATGGCAGCCTGGAATGGGTGTGCCAAACCTGGTGGTGGCTGTGTGATGCATGGGAGGAATGTACCCTTTGGAGTCCAGCACTGCACAGCTCTGGGGTGCCCTTCTCCTCTCTGAGCCTCAGCTTCCCATCTGTAAAATGGAGATGGTCTCTGAGCTTCAGCTTCCCAGCTATAAAATGGGAATGTTCCCTGACAGGGCTGTGTGAGGGCTGGATGAGATCTTGCTTATGAGTGGCTGGACCGATGGCCTTGCATACAGTAGGTGCTCATCAATCAGCGCTCCTTGTTCAGCGTGGCCTTGACATCCAGTCCAGGCACCTGCTTGGGAAAGCATTCGTAACCACAGGAGCAGTTAGTTCTGTGTCTTGTCCAGGTGGACGGCTATTCAGAGTCCCCAGGCTTCCCCTCCCCACCCGTCCCCCCTTTCCNAGGTGCTCATCAATCAGCGCTCCTTGTTCAGCGTGGCCTTGACATCCAGTCCAGGCACCTGCTTGGGAAAGCATTCGTAACCACAGGAGCAGTTAGTTCTGTGTCTTGTCCAGGTGGACGGCTATTCAGAGTCCCCAGGCTTCCCCTCCCCACCTGTCCCCCCTTTCCCCTCCTCACAGGTTTCTCCCCATCGCCCCTCTGCCCACCTGGCCCACTGGCATCTGATTAATTTACACATTATAATGAAATTAGAGTTTTGAAGCGTTCAGCGATGGATGTAGGATCCAACAAGGACTCCCAGGATGTTCCTCCCGGCCCTTGATGGGTCACAAAATCGGAGCCGACATCTGACATGCTGGTGACCCCTGGCAGCCGCCTCGGTGAGCGGCGAGCCTCTGAAGGTCTTTGGGAAGCTTGCAAGTGTGCTCTGTGGCGTGCTTGTCCCTCCGAGGATGGTGACTTCTGTGCGTTTCTGAGCAGGGGTCACTTGGGGCTGTTTGATATATTGCACCAGCCTGGGTGCCAGGGGGTGACCTGTGTGTTTGGCAGGGTGGTTGGTCTGGGTGTGGCGCTGCTGTTCTTGGCCTACGTGTTTATCATGGGGTGTGTAAAAGGGCATTGCCGGTGTGTCCGCATCTCAGGAATGGGAAGGCCCTTTGAGATTCATTTCCTTCCTCCATAATATTTGCTGAGCACCCACTTTGTGCCAGATGTTTCTTCTAGGCCCTGAGGATGCAGCAGAGAGGAAAATACACCCCCAGCTCCTGCTCTGGTATTGCTGACCTTCTAGATGGAAACTCTGAGAAGTGTGTGATGGATTGAATTGGGTCCCCTTGAAAGAGAGGGTGAAGTCCTGATACCCAGGGCCTGTGAACATGACCTACTTAGAAATATGGTGGTTGCAGGGAAAATCAAGTTCAGATGAGGTCCCACTGGATTAGGGTGGGCTCTCAATCCTCTGAAAAGAAAACAAAGATACACAGTCACAAGGAGAAGGGCATGTAAGGACCAAGAGGAGGACCAGTCACCAGAGGAGATTGGAGTGATGTGTCTATAAGCCGAGGGATGCTGAGTCCTGCCGGTCACCAGCAGAAGCTCAGAAGACGCACCATCACCATCCTTCCATTATCACCATCACTATCACCACCATCACCACCATTCTCACCATAATCACCACCATCATCACTCCCACCATCACTATCCTTACCACCACCATCACCATCCTCATCATCACCATCACCATCACCATCCTCACCATCATCACCATGTAAGAGAGCCTGGTGTTAGGTGCATGCCACCTGGGTGGGTTGATTCATTAATGTGTGCGTTCATTCAGGACCTACTTGCCAGAAGCTCCTCTGTGCCAGGAGCCAGGCAGAGGGCAGCCTGGCCCCTCTCTGCAGCATCCTCCCCATCGCCCCCAGGAGCCGCTAGAACAGGCCAGCCTGGTGCTGGCCTGGTTCCCCTGTGTCCCTGCCTCTGTGTCGGGGCAGGGGCTCCACCCTTTGTCTCCCTCCCTCTGTCTACTCACTTCCCACCTTGGTCTCCTGGCCTCTCTGCTGCCCTCTGAACCCTCCCTGGCATCAGAGGAAAAGGCAGGGGCTGCAAGACGTATCTCCTGCATTTACTGAAAATTCATCTTCCTGTCTGTGAAACTCACAGAAATGGGATTTCAATTTTCCCTTAGAATTGTGGATCAAGAGGAAAAAAAAAATGAGGCTGATATATATTTTCTCTGTCAAAGCATCATTCACTCTGAGGTTGACAGCTGGGGTAGTTATTATTAGGAGGGGTGTTTGCTGCCAGGTCACTGCCAAAGTGATCTCATGTCCACACAGAGAGGGGTGGGAGTGGGGCTGGGCCAGACAGGGATATGGGAGGAAGTGGCCCTAGTACTAGGGAGACTGAGGCTCAGAGAGGCCAAGGCTATAGGTCATCAAGAACTTGAACCCCGTGCAGGAAAATACTTTCAGATGGGGCCTCGCTCGAGTCTCACAATTAACCACAGTTCTGACAGCAGCTGTGTGTTCCTGGCGGCTCCCTGTGGGCTGGTCTTGACCTTGGCCATGCAAACGTGGCTTAAATTCTATTGAATTCCAGGGATCAGGAATTCCATGATTGCCATTTTATGGATCAGGAATCTGAGACTTACTCACTCCTCTCATGCCTGGGTTGCAGCGGCGAGAGAGCAGAGTCCTGGACTCCTATTTAGTGGTAGGTGAACCTGGCTCTCCAGGGATCGCCCCCACCCCCACCCCGTGGGGCCTTCCGCCTGCCCGGCTAGAAGGGTGGTTCTAGAGCCAGACTCTGAGTCCAGTGGGGAAGCTGGAGGCCAGGAGGGGCACTCTGGATCTGGCTCTGTCTTGCAGGTGGCGCCCGCAGGGCCTCACGCGGTCCCTGGCCCCCTCCAGGCCCCAGGGGAGCCGAGAAGGAGGGTCACGTTCCTCCCGGGGCCTATGGGAGCCAGGGAGGGTGTGGGCCGGGGAATGACACAGCCTGGAGGACTCGGAGGGTCAGGGGAGGAGGGGTCAGAGAAGGGGAGAACAAAGGCTGAAGGCTTCCTTGGCCCTGGAGAGGAGTGAAGTCTCAGGCAGTGGTGGTCAGTGGGAAGGAAAGGAGGCGGTTGGTAGCGATGCGGGGACTGGGTCTCCGAATGGATTGCGTGTTGGAGCCACCTGACAGTTCTGAGTCAGTGGGTCCGGGGTGACGCCTGGGCATTGGGTCTCCCCTGATGATCTAACAACACTTAGGCAGGTGAAAGCCATGAACTCTGGGCTTTGGTCCAATGTGGTGTGGGGCACACGCTGGGGTGATAAGCCTGACTCAGGTCTGGNGAGCCACCTGACAGTTCTGAGTCAGTGGGTCCGGGGTGACGCCTGGGCATTGGGTCTCCCCTGATGATCTAACAACACTCAGGCAGGTGAAAGCCATGAACTCTGGGCTTTGGTCCAATGTGGTGTGGGGCACACGCTGGGGTGATAAGCCTGACTCAGGTCTGGTAGGGGGGGAACCCAGGGGCACCAGATGGTGGGTCCGGGGGTTCGATAGAGCTTGGCTCTACCTCCAGCGGACCCCCAGCCCAGGTCAGGGTAGTTTCTGAGACTGGGGGACAGACGGAGGCCTTGGTGGGGATGGAGGTGAAGAGACCGTCGGGCAGGTAGCCTCTCATCCAGGGGCACTCCTGGAAGCGGGGAGCTCTGCTAGCAGCGTGGTCTGTGTGGCTGCTGCCTTGGACAAGGAGGGGTCGGTCCAGGCGCCTCCGTGGTGTGAGGGGCCTGGGGCTGAGCTGAGGCCTGAGCTGGGCTCAGGGAGGACAGGAGCTGTGTGCCCCCCCGGCTGCATCCCTTCTGACCACCCCCGCCTAAATTGACTCGAGCAGCTTTCCAAGCCTGGGCGTGTCTAGCTGGAGGGAGTGGGCACGGGCTCTGTGAAGTGGCACTGCTCTTCTGCCTAGAGCGGGTCCTGCCGCCGATCCCCGCACCGTCCTGCCTGCTGCGGACAGACAGGGTTTGTGGGGAGACGATGTCAAGCATCCAGAAAGAAGGAGAGAAGGCCCATCTCTCCGTGGGCTAAACTTCATTGGCGGGAGTTTTCATCTAGAGCCCACAGACTTTCTTGACTTCAGATTTACAAATTGAAAATCATTAATAATTCTAACCAGGCGGTGATAAATCTGAAATCTCTCTCGATGAACCCAGACAGCATTTCATAAATCAAAAAGATTACTTAGGAATTTTTTAAAATCTGACGTCAAAATGTCATGGTTACTAATGGTTTCGGTAGATCTCGTGCGGTGATATATCATTTATCTACGCTACATCTCAGATGTGACATGGGGGGCAGAAATGGGATGTCTTTTAATATCGTGAATACATTTCAGCCCATAATAAAGGTATTAACAACTTCTTGGTGTGATTTCTTCCGGAGCCGGGGGCTGATTTAATGCCACTGTGGCCGTGGTTCCACCCCCTCACTCTGCAAACTTCCCGAGGCCTGAGGGCCAGGGAGACCTCAGAAAATTCTCAAGAGGCTGAGAGAGGGAGCAGCCCCCAGCCCGTGGTGGAAGGAGGGAGGTGGAGCGAGGGACAGCCTGGGCCACTTAAATCCAGCTCCTGCCCAAAGGGCGAGACCTTGAGTCACCCCCACCCCCTATAAAGTATTGCTGTTGTTTAGAAACTAAGCCGTGTCTGACTTTTTGCAAATCATCTAATTAGAGGCAGCAATAATTGCAATGCATTAACTGAGCACTTAGTATATGCCGACTTGCCATCTACGCCTGACATTCTGACTCCTCACTGCCACCCCAGGTTTCACCGCTGTTCCTTTGCTAAACCAAAGTCCACACACTCTGCCACCTACTCCTTCTCTGTTCCAGAGTAATCCCCGCCCAAGCTCTTCCAGCCATGTGGGCTTTCTTCCTGCTCCTCGACACCTGCTGGGGCACAGGCCTGCCCCAGGGCCTTTGCCTCTGCCTTTCCCTGTTTGGATCAATCTTCCACAGGTGCCTGCCCGGCTCCCTCCCTCGTCTCTGTCATGTCTCTGCTAGAATCTCGCCACTTTGCTGGGGCTGCACTTTGACCCCATTTTAATCCTGTAACCTGCCCCCACCCTCATCCTGCTCTCCTTTCTTTTCCCCAGTAGTTTATCCATCGTGGTCATCATTCACTCATCTCTTGAGTTTGTTTATGTTCCCTCTTCCCTGTTAGGATGTCAGCTTAGTGAGGGTTGACAGCTTTGTCAAAAGCCCCACAAACAGGCCTAATGTAGGTACTTAGTCAATAAACAGTTGAACAGGTATAAGACCATTTCACAAGGAAGAAACTGAGGCTCAGAGAGGGACAGTCACTGGCCCAAGGCCACACAGCCAAAGCCGTCCTTCAAGGTTGCATCCCTGAAGTGCTGCCCCAGGTCCTCACTGTACTGCTGCTGCTGCTAAGTCACTTCAGTCGTATCCGACTCTGTGTGACCCTATAGATGGCAGCCCACCAGGCTCCCTCATCCCTGGGATTCTCCAGGCAAGAATACTGGAGTGGGTTGCCATTTCCTTCTCCAATGCATGAAAGAGAAAAGTGAAGGTTAAGTCGCTCAGTCTGTCCGACTGTTAGCGACCCCATGGACTGCAGCCCACCAGGCTACTCCGTCCATTGGATTTTCCAGGCAAGAGTACTGGGGTGGGGTGCCATTGCCTTCCCCGCCTCACTGTACTAGGGGCATCAAACTCTGGAGGGAGGCTCATGACAGGTCAGGGCCAGGCCAAAAGTGAGCAGGGCTCTGCACAAGGCACAGACAGGCCCTCTGTGCCTGGTCCCACTCCGGGTTCACACCCACCCCACAGGCCTGCACTCTCATCAGCCCTGAGGTCAGAGAGGCGGCTTCCCGCACCGATGTCACACTAGTGTGATTTTGGGGCAGGAATGACAGAGGCCTGGCAAATCTGCCCTGTGCCCTTCCCAGGTCTGAAGCAGAGCCCACCTGCCTTCCCCTCCTTGCTGGCCCAGTGCAGGGTGTGCGAAGTGTGAAAGTGAAAGTCATTCAGTCGTGTCCAACGCTGCGACCCCATGGACTACGCAGTCCATGGATTTCTCCAGGCCAGAATACCAGAGTGGGTAGTCTTTCCCTTCTCCAGGGGAACTTCCCAACCCAGGGATTCAACCCAGGTCTACCGCATTGCAGGCAGATTCTTTACTAGCTGAGCCACAAGGGAAGCCTAAAACCCTCGAACCCGGTTTCCATCCCAGCTCTGCCTCCTCAAAGAGGAGGCTGTGTGACCACAGGTGGGGACTCTGCCCCTCCCCAGCTCTTCATCTGCAAAGTGGAGGCGAGGCGCCTTGCTCCCTCTCAGGATTAGGGGGCCGCGGCGATGACACAGTGCAGGGGAGTGCCCCGCAGAAGGTCAGATCTCTCAGCTAGGGTCTCAGAGGGAGGGTGAGGACCCGCTCTGTCTGCCCTCGAGCCGCTGTGGGCCACACCGCGCCCTTCCCAGGCGCCCTGTGCTTCCTGCGCCCTGACTGCTCCGTCTCTCTCCCCATCCTGCCTTCTCTCCTGCTTCCCTCCAGGTCAAGGCAAAGCCCCTTGGCAAGTCTGGATGCCCGTGGAGGTCCCGCCTGTGCTGGGGAGCCACCGCTGCCCCAGCTTGCATCAGGCCCAGCCCAGACCCCCTAAAACACCCAAGCACCCACGTGCATGGCTGCAGCCCTAGAGGGCCCTCCCTGCAGGCGTCTCTTTATGGAGGGGTGTTTCATTGCCTGCCCAGCCTCCAGGGGTCGCCCCTTCATATCCCCCAGCCTTCCAGCTGCTGGCGTGGGGAGAGGTTGGAGGTGCGGGGGGAGAGACAGCCCCGGCTTTGAAATGCATCGGTGCCACTCTATGCTGGCAGGCACTCGGCCTCTCTGGGCCCCCATTTCCTTGTCCACAAAATGGGAACAGTCAGCACAGCCTTCACAAGATGGGATCGTGAGTGAAGAACCTGGCGCAGGGCCCATTGCAAGATTGGTGCCAGGGCATCCGAGCTGTCTTCACTGCCTGGTCTCTGAGCGCTCCAGTCCCCAAGCTCCGGCCCGGCCTGGCCCGCCACCTTGCTGGCCTCTCCTCTCAGCCTGGTCCTGGCCACACCGGCCTCTTGCCGGTCCTGGAGGCAGCGGCTCCTCCCTCGTTGCCTGCTCCCTCTCCGTTCTTCTGCTTGTCTGGCTCCCACCTGCCTCCCGCTGCCATGTGACCTCCCGCATCAAGATGCCTTCCTGCTGACCGACAGAACTCCCTGCCAAGTCCTGTGTCTACCCTCCTGACCCTTCCTAGTTCCCTGTGTTTTATTGGCTCTTTATTTGTTTCTGGTCCAGACTCCCACTTAGCATGACGCTCAGCCCACAAACCTAGCAGCCGAGACTCCACTTTCTCTCACACGCCGCACTGAGCCACCAGAAAAGCGAATGTGTCATAAGAAACTTCTCACTTCTCCCCCTCCTTCCACCCTGGACCAAGTGACAGTGGCCTTTGCTGGGAGGCAAGAGCCTCCTCCATGCACATCCCGGCTCCCAGCTTTGGCCTTCGACGCCCTTCACTCTCCACTCAGCAGCCAGAGCTCCCTCTAAAACCTGAGCCAGCTCCTCACCCTGCCCCCACCTCCCTAGCACCCTCCCCATCACTGGAGGGAAAATCCACAGCCCTTTATTTCGTTGGTCCCACTGGGACCTCCCTCTCCCCCCGCAGCTCACCAGCCTCCTTGACTTCAACTTGCTGTTCCCTCTGCCCAGAACTCCCTTCCTGGTGCCTCTGCTGTGTTCACCTCCTTCCCTCCTGGAGATGGCTCTCCACTCCATCTCAACCCCCCAGGCCCACAGCCCTCTCCCTCCACAACCTATCACCCTTGGGCACGGGATTAGTAACAGTGTTAGCCACTCAGTCGTGTCCAACTCTCTCTGACCCCTTGGACTGTAGCCCACCAGGGCCCTCTGTCCATGGAATTCTCCAGGCAAGAGTACTGGAGTGGGTTGCCATTTCCTTCTCCCGGGCATCTTCCTGACCCAGGGATCGAACCTGGGTCTCCTTCATTGCAGATCCCCTGGATAAGGGAATGTCCAGTGGAGAATCACATGGATAGAAGAGTTTGGTGGGCTACATCATCCGTGGGGCTGCAAAGAGTTGGACATGACTGAGCAACTAGCACTTCCATGTTCACACTTTCATGAAGCCTTGCAGCTAAGGGGGCAAGCCCACCAGCCCGGCTGCCTCTAGGGGTAGCCGAAGAAGAACTAGGTGGGTTGCTGCCGCAAGGCCGCAGGTGTGAAAGGGTGATTCTCTGCCACAGTCACTGAGGGACCCCACCTCCCCTACCCCATTCCCAGCCCCCCTCAGCCCCGGCTCTGCCTCCACAGCCGGTGAGCCTGTCACATTTGGAGCTTTTATTTCACACAATTGCTTCTGCCTCCTGGAAGAGCTTCTCCTTGCAAATCAAATCTACTCCAGGAGAGAAGAGTGAAAATCAATGCTGGTGGAAAGTTCCCCATGGAAAACTAATTGGTTCTCCTGGAAAGTTCGTTAACCACCACAGGCTCCGGCATCCACCCGGGGCCTGTCAGTTTGCCCAAGGCTCCAGTCTGGCTGCCAGGAGCGTGCAGAGGAGCAGGGTGGTGTTTGCTGGGTGCTCCCTGTGGGCCCGGGCAATAACCGCACCCGGCCAGGGCACTTCCAGGCTGGAGAACACAGAGGTGCAAGGGTTGAGGCTTGACATCTCAGACCCAGATTTGAGTGGTCTGACTCTAGTACTTCCAGGCTTCCCTGGTGGCTCAGCAGTAAAGAACCAGCCTGCCAACGCAGGAGACGCAGGAGAAGTGAGTTTGATCCCTGAATCAGAAAGATCCCTTGGAGAAGGGAGTAGCAACCCACTGAAGTATTCTTGCCTGGGAAGTCTCACTGACCCAGGAGCCTGGAGGGCTACGGTTGGTGAGGTCGCAAAGAGCTGGACGTGACTTAGAGAGCAAACAAGAATGATAACAAGCACTTCCTGCGCATCTCTCTGGGCAGCTCACCTGGCCTTTCTGAGTGTCAGTATCCCCCTTCCAAAGGCCAGGATATCCGGCGGGCTCAGCCTGCAGGATGGCTGTGGGAACATGCGGACTAGGCGCACAGCATCTGGTCCATATGAGACTCTAGGTTAAAAAGGCTGAGTGTCCCCAGCGGCATTGCTCCCAGTCAGAGTGGAGGGCAGGGCCCTCTGGCTGTCTCTGCTGATAATCTAATGCGAGCAGAGTCCATGTACAGGGTGCTCACTAGGTACCAGGGGCTTACTCTGTGTTATAGGACTTAATCCTCTCGGCTGCCCTAAAATGGCCTTTTCTTAAAACGATGGTTTTCTTTTTTGATGTGGACCACTAAACAAAAAAGAATTATTTATTTTTAATTGAAGGATAACTGTTTGACAATATTGGTTTGGTTTCTGCTATACATCAACATGAATTAGCCATAGGCATACATATTCCCTGGTGGCTCAGCTGGTAAAGAACCCACCTGCAATGCAGGAGACCTGGGTTCAATTCCTGGGTTGAGAAGATCCCCTGGAGAAGGGCAAGGCTACCCATTCCAGTATTCTTGCACGGAGAATCCAAAGGACAGAGGAACCTGGCGGGCTACAGTCCATGGGTTAGTAAAAAGTTGAACACAACTGAGCGACTAAGCATAGCACACATAGATACGTCCCCTCCTCTTAAACCTCCCTCCAACCTTCCACCTTTCCCACCCCTCTAGGTTGTTACAGAGCCCCTGTTTGATGTGGACCATTTTTAAAGTCTTTATCGAGTTTGTTACAATGTTTCTGTTTTAAATTTCTTTTTCTTTTTTGGGGGGTGCTGCAAGGCATGTGCGATCTTAACTTCCTGACCAGGGATCGACCCTCCACCCCCTACATTGGAAGAAGTCTTAACCGCTGGCTGGACTGCCAGGGAAGTCCCCAAATGGCTCTTGTTAACACACCCATTTTAAAGATGACTAAACTGAAGCTCTGAAAGGCAGAGATCCTTGCCCCAGGTCACACACAGGTGTCTGAGAGCCAATCTGGGCCTCATACCACTGCCCCTAGGCCTCCCCAGGCACAAACCTTTCCAGAGGATTCTGAGCTGGCTCCTGTCACGGCTGCTGGGCCCTGCCTGGCGACTCTAAGCCTCCAGAAGTGACATCTATATAAATATTGTTAATGGCCAGAACATAATGTTAAGTCAGGTTTTACTGGACTCCCTCATCCAGCCTGTGGATTTATGGCGATAGAATTTGAGGTAAATTTTTAATGGCCCAAGTGAGAACTGGGCCTGCCTCTCCCCCGACTACCTGCTCCCCAGGGCTGCCCCAGGGCCCTCCACCCACCTGTCGGGAGCACACCGGGATAAATCTCGCCGAATGAAATATTTATTAATTTTGCTAACCAGTGTTGATCTCATAAATTACACCGACTTTTTCATGAAATGGTTATTAACATCCAAGGCGCTGTGTTAATGGCTTATTGACCAAATATGGGATAATTAGGCCCGAGGAGCGCGGCCTAGCTGATCTGCGAGAGGCCAATTTGGCCAGGATTACGCCAATGACCTATTTTATATCTCCACCAGAATTATGGGGCAGTTCTGGAGCCTGGCCCTCCGAAAGCTGAATTCTTAAGGGAGCTACTGGCAGGAAGCTACTCTGGCCTCCAGCTCTTCTCCTGGCCTGGAATCCCTACCCCTCCATGTGTCCAGGTGTGATTCAAGGGGAGCATGGCGAAGGCCTACCCTCATGACCCCCATCCTGTCCTCAGCTCTGGCATGAGCAGGTGAGGAAAGAGGCCAAGGATGGAAGATGGCTCAGCCCAGGTTCCTAGCTACTCCTACAGAAGCTGGAGGAATGAGTGGCCTGTCTGCCTGGGGAACGCACTTCCCTCTAGGGAGAAAGGTGGTTGGGAGGAGGAGCTCGCTCCCTGGGGCGCTGTGCAGCGGCTGCCTGGCTGTGCTCCTGGGCTCAGGCACATGGTGTGGCCCGGGTGTCTGCGTTTGCGCACACACATGTGACAGGGCCTCTGGGTGCGGCACGCACACGTGACAGCCTCTGCATGTGGCACACACCCATGACAGGGCCCCTACATGCGCCTCACACACAGGTGACAGGGCCCCCGCGTGCGGCACACACCCATGACAGGGCCCCTACGTGCGCCTCACACACAGGTGACAGGGCCTCTTCATGCGGCACACACACACGTGACAGCCTCTGCATGCGGCACACACACGTGACAGCCTCTGCATGCGGCACACACACGTGACAGCCTCTGCATGTGGCACACACACGTGACAGCCTCTGCATGCGGCACACACCCGTGACAGGGCCCCCGCGTGCGCCTCACACACGTGACAGGGTTCCCGCATGCGGCTCACACTTGTGACAGGGCCCCTGCGTGTTGCTCCATGTGGGCCCACATGCGTGTGTGAGGGTGATGCTTGAGGCTGTCCAGCTCCGTGTCTGGACGGGAGCAGCCCGGCCTCTGCCTGCTGCCTCTCAGGGACCTTGCTGTCTGTCTGATGCTCAGAGGGCCTTTGGGAGCCAACAGTGAAAAGTGCCCCTTCACCAGCCACTGCCCCCTTCCTTGCGGCCCCCAGGGGCAACCCAGGGAGGAGAAGCGGACAGGCGTTCAAAACAGAGATGTTCTCTTAAAATTCCACTCAGAGGTCATTCGTGTGCTCTCAGTCCTTCAGGGGCAGGACGCACCCTCCTTAGGCAGGACCTTGATTGTTAAACTTAAGGAACGTGATTAGGGAGTCCCTCAGGAAACCACCTTCATCTCCTTCCAGGTGGCTCCCGCCGGCCATGCTGGTTCTGGGTGACCTTGCTCCAGGTCTTAGCTCACTGGTCCAGGATAAGTCACTTCAGTTGTGTCTGACTCTGTGACCCCATGGACTGTAGCCTGCCAGGCTCCTCTGTCCATGGGATTCTCCAGGCAAGAGTGCTGGAGTGGGTTGCTATCTCCTCCTCCAGGGGATCTTCCCCACCCAGGGATCAAACCTGAGTCTCCTGTGGCTCCTGCATTGAAGGTGGTTTCTTTACCACTGAGCCCTCACTGGACCAGGACTGGGCGTCTAATCCCACCTGGGGCACTCTGGTTCTCTCTGGGGGATTTGGACGAGGACAGTGGAGAGTCAGAGAGAAAACCAGGCGGAGAGCAGGCTGCTCCTCCATCCTGGCCTTGCTGGGTCCTGCCAGGTGCTCCTGCCTTCCCTGGGAAGCAGTGTCAGGGGCTTAGGTCTCTGCTCCCAGAGGGGCTTGTTGCAGTGGCAAGGAGCTGCCCTGCCCTCTGGAGCCGTGGCAGCGGTTGTGGAGCACGCTTGAGGTCTCTTATCCAGAAGATGGAGGCTCCCAGTGCTGGAAGGTGCTGGAAGATGCCCTGTGCTGAGAACCAGTCACATACTGTGAAGACGAGGACACCCCTGAGTGAGTGGAGGGTTGTCTGGGGGTATTCTTACCCCAAAATAACTTCCTCTTCCCTATCAGAGGTTTGGGGAATCCGACCCCCACCCTCTGACAGCCCTGCCCAAGACGTCCACCATGACATGCTCTGCACCTTCTCTCTGTTAAATAAATCCTTCAGCATTTTCCTGTTTAACTCTGAGTGCCAACCGAGACTGGGCGGAGTGTGGGGAAGGGAGGATAACTCTGAGCACAGCAGCCCAGCACTTGTGTGATGACCGAGCACACTGAGGGCCAGGGAGGCTGGATCCTTAGGGGCCCCAGGTGGCCCCGCCACAGCCACTTCAGGCCTTTGCAAGATCTTTCCAGAGCTTCAGGTCTCTCCCTCGGAGGGGCCATGAGCTCCCCTCTGTTGTGGGGGGCCCTGTCCCCCTTCACCATCAGCTGTCACATCACCCTGCTTGCTTCCTCCTGCAACTTGTCACGACTGGCAATGATTTTTACTCCTTTATCTGTGGGGTATTTCTCCCACAAGACTGTAAGTTCCTTGAGGGCAGGGACCGTCTTTGTCTTGTTCAGAATTCTCTCCTAGTGCCTGGCAGCGAGCTTGCTGGATGAATGAGAAGTGGCGAGTGAAGGAATGAACCAGCGAACAAGCACACTGTGTGGCTGATCCTCCTGTAAAGCCCTCCTCAGGTGGCTGAACTTCGGTCCTGTCTGCCCCACCTGGCGGAAGCTGCGGGCAACCCTCCCCATCTGAAGGGTTTCGGCTCCCTTCCTCCGTCCCACTGCCCGCCCTCCTGGGCAAGGTGGCAGTGAACCTCGCCGGGCAACCCCGGGGCAGCCCTCTGCCTACAGGCTTCCCCTGGATCTGCAGGCCTGTCCTCCTCTGGCCCTCGGTGCTCCCTGCAGCCTCCCCCAGCTCCTCCCCAGGCTGACCTGTCCCTTTCTGTGTCCCTGCTCCGGTCCTCCGCATCCCGCTTCTTGTCCCCTCCCCACTCGGGATCGGTCACCCGTGTTTGCTCTTCTTTCCCCTCATGGTGCTCAGCACAGTTTGCAATAACACGCCTGCTGGTCATTATTACTGAGTTTGCCTTTCACTGGCCTGCAAGCCTCTGAGGGCCCTGTCTGTGAGGGAGGCCAGCATAGCCCACCCAGTGCCACACCTTTAAGGTTTCTTGAAGCAGTGAATGAACGTGGGCAGTCACCAAACCTTAAGAAGCGGTGTGTCTGGATCTGAACCCAGGACCCTCCTCATCTGCCCTGCTGCGTGTTTGATGTTGCTGCTATTCAGGAGCTCAGTCATGTCTGACTCTTTGTGACCTCTTGAACTGCAGCACTCCAGCCTTCCCTGTCCTTCACCATCTCCTGGAGCTTGCTCAAACTCATGTCTGTCGAGTTGGTGATGCACCAAGCATCTCATCCTCTGTCGTCTCCTTCTCCTCCTGCCCTCAATCTTTCCCAGCATCAGGGTCTTTTCCAATGNTGACTCTTTGTGACCTCTTGAACTGCAGCACTCCAGCCTTCCCTGTCCTTCACCATCTCCTGGAGCTTGCTCAAACTCATGTCTGTCGAGTTGGTGATGCACCAAGCATCTCATCCTCTGTCGTCTCCTTCTCCTCCTGCCCTCAATCTTTCCCAGCATCAGGGTCTTTTCCAATGAGTCAGGTCTTCATATCACGTGGCCAAAGTATTGGAGCTTCAGCTTC
The DNA here is from genome assembly GCA_006410675.1 of Oreotragus oreotragus. Lineage (NCBI taxonomy): Eukaryota > Metazoa > Chordata > Mammalia > Artiodactyla > Bovidae > Oreotragus > Oreotragus oreotragus. Next base: position 304,140 of record SJYX01006232.1, read on the forward strand.
AGCATCAGTCCTTCCATTTAATATTCAGGACTGGTTTCCTTTAGGATGGACAGGTTGGATCTCCTTGTAGTCCAAGGGACTCTCAAGAGTCTTCTCTAACACCACAGTTCAAAAGCATAAGTTCTTCAGTATTCAGCTTTCTTTATGGTCCAACTCTCACATCCGTACATGACTACTGNTTAGGATGGACAGGTTGGATCTCCTTGTAGTCCAAGGGACTCTCAAGAGTCTTCTCTAACACCACAGTTCAAAAGCATAAGTTCTTCAGTATTCAGCTTTCTTTATGGTCCAACTCTCACATCCGTACATGACTACTGGAAAAACCATAGCTTTGACTATACAGAACTTTGTTGGCAAAGTAATGTCTCTGCTTTTTAATATGCTGCGTAGGTTGGTCAAACCTTTCCTTCCAAGGAGCAAGCATTTTTGAAGCTGCAGTCACCATCTGCAGTGATTTTGGAGCCCAAGAAAATGAAGTCTGTCACTGCTTCCATTGTTTCCCCATCTATTTCCCATGAAGTGATGGGATCAGATGCCATGATCTTGGTTTCCTGAATGTTGAGCTTTAAGCCAACTTTTTCGCTCTCCTCTTTTACTTTCATCAAGAGGCTCTTTAGTTCCTCTTCACTTTCTCCCATAAGGGTGATGTCATCTGCATTTCTGAGCTTGTTGATATGTCTCCCAGCAATCTTGATTCCAGCTTGTGTTTCATCCAGCCCAACATTTCCCTTGATGTACTTTGCATATAAGTTAAATTAGCAGGATAAACATATACAACCTTGAGGTACTCCTTTCCCAATTTGGAACCAGTCCATTGTTCCAGGTCCAGTTCTAACTGTTGCTTCTTGATCTGTATACAGCTTTCTCAGGAGGAAGGTAAGGTAGTCTGGTATTCCCATCTCAAAGAATTTTGCACACTTTGTTTTGATCCAAAGGCTTTAGCATAGTCAATGAAGCAGAAGTTTTTCTGGAATTCTCTTGCTTTTTCTATGATCCAGTGGATGTTGGCAATTTGATCTCTGGTTCCTCTGCCTTTTCTAAATCCTGCTTGAACATCAGGGAGTTCACAGTTCACATATTGCTGAAGCCTGGCTTGGAGAATTTTGAGCATTACTTTACTAACATGTGAGATGAGTGCAATTGTGTGGTAGTTTGAGCATTCTTTGGCATTGCCTTTCTTTGGGACTGGAGTGAAAACTGACCTTTTCCAGTCCCGTGGCCACTGCTCAGTTTCCCAAAGTTGCTGGCATATTGAGTGCAGCTTTCAGGATTTGAAATAGCTCAGATGGAATTCCATCACCTCCACTAGCTTTGTTTGTAGCGATGTTGTGTGTTTAGTATATTTTTATTGAGCATGCGAACTTTGAGAAGCACCCTTTGGAGGCATCTGGAGGGGCCCCCCTGTTTTCTGTCTTTCCATAGGCCTTCCCCTGGACCAAGGAGGGTGACTGAGAAGGGGGCTTGACCCCTGTGCAGAGCAGAGGGTCCCAGTGTGGACATGTGCAGGCAGTTTTGAGGCCAGACCCTCCCGGGCGATGGTTGTGAGTGGGGCTGGCCAACTCTGCCTGTTGGCCCAGTGCCTCCGCCTTCCCCTCTGGGGCTCTGCCTGAGGTACCTCCCTTGGCAGCAGCTCTTCAGATAACTGGGAGCAGGTGGTCTGCCTGCCTGGCCACCCTCCAGGGTCAGCCCTCCCCCAGACTGTGCAGCTCTGCCTTCCCCTGCTCCCCTAGGGCAAGCTCAGGGAGCTGTCCAGCTCTGCCCCTTAGCCAGGCGGCCCTGGGTAAGGCCCTTCGCCTCCCCAGCCTCAGTTTCCTCCTCTGTACAATGGGTAGAGTGTTACTCATCTCTTCTAGACTGCTGGAGGGAGAAGATGAAGCAGTTTACACAAAGCTCAGGGCAGAGCCCAGCCACCGAAGGTTTTCTGGGACTGCCAGTTCCAAATTGGCTCAGGACTCAGGCCTGAGTGTTGAGGGCTGGGGGCCCTACCATTCCCTAACGGAGGGCCTGCTCCCATGAATATAGATAATGGGTTTGTTTCCAGGGGAAGGAAAGCTGCTCCCTGCTCACCAGCGGTGCTCTGAGAAGTGACACGTTGTCCCCACTTCCCAGGACAAGACCTGCTTATGAGTGCGCTGCTGCTGCTGCTAAGTCGCTTCAGTCGTGTCCGACTCTGTGCGACCCCATGGACGGCGGCCCACAAGGCCCCCCTGTCCCTGGGATTCCCCAGGCAAGAACACTGGAGTGGGTTGCCATTTCCTTCTCCAATGCATGAAAGTGAAAAGTGAAAGTGAAGTTGCTCAGTCGTGTCTGACTCTTAGCGACCCCATGGACGGCAGCTCACCAGGCTCCTCCGTCCATGGGATTTTCCAGGCAAGAGTACTGGAATGGGGTGCCATTGTCTTCTCCAGCTTATGAGTGTAACAAGGCACAATTCTGCATGTCTCTTACCCTTTAAAAGTGTCCCCAACTGGATGAGAAATGTGGTCACCCAGCTCGGAGGGATGAAAGTCCATCTGGCTTCAAAAAGAATCTCCTGTTCTCAGGTGCTTTTCTATATTTTCCACATTTTCTGAAAGGAGTAAGGTTGGTTCCTACAAAAAACAACCCATGAAAGAGACAAGTGCTCCCATCCTCCTAGACCTGCCAGGAACTGGGTGCTTTGTGGAGTGAAGCCTGGCACCGCAGCCAGTCCAAATCTGCCCCTCTGGGGGGCTGGATCCTGAGGGCTCCCTGGGCCCTCAAACTCTCCTTCCCTCCTGGCTGGCCTGCCTAGGGTCTGAGCTAACCTTCCATGTTGTTCCCCCAGAGTCTGGCTTTCAGCTGCCCTCACCCCCCAGCACACATATGTGCATGCATGCACACACACAGACAGACTGACAGACAGACAGACAGACACACACCCCTGCATCCCTCTCTGGGCCCTTTCACCTCCAGTCCCTGTCCCAGACTCTGGCCCCACGATGCCACTGCCTCCCTTTGGGTGACATTTTAAAAATCCTGGAGAGCAGGCAGAGCCCCGCCCCTGCCTTTGCTGGAGACAGGAATGAGAATTTTAATGAGGGTTTATTTTTAATAAAGGTTAATAAAGTTTAATTAAATTAAATTAATAAAGTCCAATATTTGCCAAGCCGTGTGCCAGGCCTGGGTATGCTGGAAGGCTCAGGGGATTAAGTCTGTGTTTGTGCTTCCTCCCAGTGTGGGAGGAGGGGCACTGGGGCCAGCTGGAGGGATGGGGTCTCCAGAGGCAACACCCTGTTTATCCCCAAGGTGGGCTCTCTGTCACCCCCACTAGCCCAGTGGGGGCTGGCGGGGGCAGGCAATGACCTGGGCCTGGAAGCATCTTCCCCCGCAGAATCCAGGCCCCTCCCGCTGTCTCTTATACACATCTAGATGTGTATAAGAGACAGGCACACACACACGTGACAGCCTCTGCATGC
>SJYX01006232.1:309123-359123 GCA_006410675.1 Oreotragus oreotragus
AATGTTTATAATGAGGAAGAGAGGATCTCAACCCCTGGAATTGGGAAGAACTCCATTACTTGCGTCCCCTGCAGTGGCAGGAGAGTTCTTTACTCCTAGCACCACCTGAGAAGCCCCCAGATGTTCCTAGAGTATTTCATTGAACCCACCTCCTCCCCCTAGCAGCCTAGGGGAAATGAGGAATACTGTGCCCATTCTCCAGAGAGGGAAACGGAGGCTTGGGAGGTGAGAGCACCTAGTGGCTGAGCCGAAGCAGGCTGATTTTCTCTCTGTACCATCATGACACAGGGTGACCCTCCACCTAGAATGTCCTTTTCCTGCCCTCTGGACACCCCTCCTCCCAGGGCTGTGTGTGTATCTCCATGTTTCCCAGGCCCTCTGGGGCCACAGGAGAGGCCTTTGGTTTGACAAAGTTTATGTCACCTCACTCAGTCCTTTGGGATGAAGGTCTGTGATTATAATTCTCAGTTTAGAGTTAGGACAACAAGCTCAGAGAGGCAAAATCATGTGTCCAAGGCCCAGAGATGAGGCGGAGAGGGGTGAAAAGGATGGGGAATTCCCCATCGCCTGCCTTTTCCCAGCCAGTGTGGCTCTGTGCCCTGTGCTAGGACTGGGGCTCCGCCTCTCACACCAGCCAGTCTTGCCTTTGACACGGACCCCGGGGTGCCCTGGCAGGAATGATCATCAGAATTGAGGTAAATGTTTGGCCAAGGAAATGAGGACAATGGGGCTTTCCAGGTGGCAGTAGTGGTAAAGATCCTGCCTACTAATGCAGGAGACTTGAGATGCGAGTTCGATCCCTGGGTTGGGAAGATCCCCTAGAGGAGGGCCTGGCTACCCACTCCAGTATTCTCGCCTGGAGAATCCCGTGGACAGGAGCCTGGTGGGCTGCAGTCCATGGTGTCGCAGTCAGACACGACTGAGTGACGCACACACAAGAGGACCAGGGCAGCTGCATCCCTAAGTCTGAGTAGAGATGGGACACGCCTCATGTTAGGGTGCAGGCCTGGGAGAGACCGTCCTCCTCTCAGGGGCTGAGGAGGGAGGGGACCCAGGAGCGGCCAGGGTGCTGTGACCTGAGGAGGGGGACAGCAGTGTCGCTTTACCCAGCCCGCGTACGTCAGGTGCCGTGTGGGTGGCATGGGCTCTCTCCCTGCATCCTCACAAAAGCCCTGGGAGGGGGGGACTATTATTATTCCCATTTTATAGATGAAAAAACTGAGGGTCAGAGTGGTAGTGACTTGCTCAAGAACCTGGAATCACCTCTTTCTTCCAACACTCTGTCTCCAGCTCAGGCACCAAAAGAGCATCTGCCAGGGTTCCCTGACTGGCTCCTGCTCCAGGAGGGCAAGGAGCAAAGAGCACAGCTTCCAGGGCCAGCTGGCATGTGGCCTGGTGGCAGACACCTCATGTGGTGCCTCTGGCGCCAGCTTCAGCGGGCAGCCCTGCCTGACAGACCGCGTGAAAGATGGTGAAATGTTGTAACAAAGGCATTGATTTTCCTATCTCTGCTTTATGCATTTTATTAGCCAAACACTTTACCGTGTAACCACTCAGCGCCACGCTGGCTGGCGATGAATCTGAAACGCCTGGGCACGTAAAACAGAATTGACCACATTGCTTATGCGCCAACAACAAAAATAACAGGCAAAAGTGTAATAAAATGAATAGCACCCGGCAATGGCCATAAAAAAATATTACCCAGGGGACCGGGGAATTTCCTGGGCTGTGAAGTAGCTGTACAAGGGGTCGCAGCACTGGAATGATGGCAGTTTCCATCTCCATGGATTTGGCCAGAGCCGAGGCTCCTGCATGCTGGCGCTGGCTTTGGCCACATCAGACTGAGTTGGCTGCCGCTGGCCGAGTCCTTTTTCCTGTGAGCTGTGAGAGATGTAAATGGAGGTGGCTTGAGATAAGACCGCAGAGTCTGGGAGACTGAATTGAAGTCCATGCTCTTGGGGCTGTGTGACCTTAAAAAATCACGGGCCCTCTCTGTGCCTGCCTCCTGGTGTGGATCGGGGGGAGCACGTCCTTCCCGAGGTTCAAGTCGTAAGTGCTTATAAATGGTAGCAGGCTTATTACGCTCCTTATTGCTAGAGAGGATAGTCCTTCCTGTGTGATTCTCTGGTGCTCAGCCAGCTGGTAAGGAGGCAGGGGGATGGCTGAGATGAACTCGTTTCCTGTAGAACCGATGTTCTGGGCCTGGTCAGCAGTGCCCTCCATCCCCAGGGTCCCACTTGGGTGCCCCTAAATCCTCACTAATGACTGTGCTTAATGAACAGCAACGCCTTGGGGCAGAAGAAAAAGGTGAAATGGAATCCATATATGTACTCCTCCATCGCCTTGGCTCTTAGACTGTGGGACATAGGTGGTGGGTGGGGCAGCAGGTCTGTGATGGAAGCGGGGCTGGGTGGGCTGGCGCTCTCGGGGACCTCCCGGGCTGAGGACNTGCCCCTAAATCCTCACTAATGACTGTGCTTAATGAACAGCAACGCCTTGGGGCAGAAGAAAAAGGTGAAATGGAATCCATATATGTACTCCTCCATCGCCTTGGCTCTTAGACTGTGGGACATAGGTGGTGGGTGGGGCAGCAGGTCTGTGATGGAAGCGGGGCTGGGTGGGCTGGCGCTCTCGGGAGCCTCCCGGGCTGAGGACGTGGGCTTCGCTGTTGCGGTGCTTTGGCCTGACACAGAGCAGGGCCGAGCACCCCTAGCTGCCTGGCCCTGCCCTGGGGTGCTCATCTTGCTGGCCTCGGGGTGGGCTGGGCGGCGGCTGGGGGGCCTGACCTGGCGCACAGGAGGCCTTGGAGGGAGGGACCACCAGTCCAGCGAGTACCCCCTGGCTCAGCCCAGGTCTGGGGATGCCGCACAGCCCTCTGCCTGGTTTCTTCTGGCCCCTTTACGGGTGGGGTGACCGGTTCAGAGAGTGCTTCAAGCTCAAGTGGTCTTTTTCCTCCCACAGGGGCCTCAGAATTCAAGGGGCATCAGTGGACAAGGGCTAAAAACAAACCACCTGGTCTCCCCCTGCAGAGCCGCTGTCCTTTCCAGGGGTCCAGGAATTTTCATTTTCATAAACCCTCCAGGACAGGGATCTCCAAATTCCAGGATCTAATGCCTGATCATCTGAGGTGGAGCTGATGTAATAATAATAAGTGAAAGTGAAAGTCGCTCAGTCATGTCCGACTTTCTGTGACTCCATAGACTGTATAGTCCCTGGAATTCTCCAGGCTAGAATACTGGAGTGCGTACCCTTTTCCTTCTCCAGGAGATCTTCCCGACCCAGGGATCGAACCCAGGTCTCCCATGTTGCGGGCAGATTCTTTACCAGCTGAGCCACAAGGGAAGCCCAATATTGTGCACAATAATGATAAAGTGCACAATAAATGTATTATGCTTGAATCATCCATGACAAACTCCCCGCCCTCTGGTCCAAGAAACAATTGTCTCCTATTCAACAGGGTCCTGGTGCCAAAAAGGTTGGGGACTGCTGCTTCAGGAGATTCTTATGTGGGGGACTCAGAGAGGAGCTTAAAAATACCATCTTAGGGGCTCCCAGGTCAATGGGGGCCACAGGGGCAGCAGGAGGTGCCCCCTCCCCTGGTGCTGCCCGGTCGCTCTCCTTGCACAACTGTCTTTGGGATTCTGCCCCCTCCTTCCCCAAGTCAAGGTCTGTAAGCCCAGGTGGAGAGGAGAAGGCTGAGGAGCTCTGGGTTGGGACTGATGGCCCTGATTTCACAGCCCATCTCTACGCCTGCATTAGTGATTTGGTCTCCCTAAGCCTCAGTTCCCTTGCCTGCAAAATGAGGAGAATGAGACCCCCTTCAGAGGACTGTGTCAGTCAAGGGCAGTGTGAAGATGTGGAACCCAGGACTCTTGTCAGGCTTACCACTCTCCATCCTAAAGCCAGGCCGGGCTGCTGAGATAGTCCTGGAAGGATTCTGGAGGGTCTGCACCAGGCTTGAGATCAGATTGCACTGAACCCAGAAGCCATGTTCTCAAGCCCAGGTGCCCCTAACTGGGGACTCAGCAATGAATAAAGCAGGACTGGGCTCTGACCTCTTGGGGCTCCCAGTCTGGAGGAGATGGGGGGAGATGCATTTTGCTGTCAAACAGACCATCTCAAAACAGTGCTGAGCTGGGATGGGGGAGGTTGGGAAGCTGTGGGAGCCCATGGTGGGGGCCCTGGCCAAATTTTGTGGTAGGGAAGACTTCCTGGAGGAAGAGGCATTGTAAGTGAGACTTGAAGATAAGATGGGGTTGGTCCAGGCAAGAAAGTGTGGGAAGAAGTTCAAGTCTGAGGGCACAGGGGCATGAAGGCCTGGAGATGAGAGCTTGAGGAACTCTTGCTTGCCTGAGAAATAGTGTGTTGGGGGGTGGGGTGGGGTGGTAGGCTGTGCTGCTGTGGACGAGGCAGGAGAGAATGGCTGGGGCCACAAAGCCACATTTTGTGGCTCGGTATTTCTCTGAACCCTGCCATCCATCCAGGTAAGACTCAATAGCTTTTGATTGTGCCATTTTTTTCTTATTTTTTAATTTTTGTTTTCCATTAAAGATGATTTTAACTTCCTGACACACCCTCCCCTTGGCCTCTCCAAGCCTAGAGTGAACACACAGACCTACTTTGTCAACCACAGGAAGAAAACAGCTTGGTTATTACACAGTAACTACGGCAGAATTACCTGATTGTTTATATTTTTCTTGCTACGTAATTGTGTTTGGCCTTAGCATGTAAATTGGGCCATAATTACTGTATAATTTATAGTTTTTATATCTTATAACAAGTTAGTGTCTAAATCACACACCCCCATGTAAATACTTTAAAATTATTCAGTAATTACTTATTTACATTATAATTAAAAATAAGTAATTAGCATACATTTACAAAGGATTTACATACTTATTTCTGAGTATCAGTTCTTGGAGGTGCCAGTGGAATCTTTTGCTGATAGTAAATTGAAGGCCTGGAAAGGAAAAACTTCCCCAGGTTAGAAAAGCGGATGTGGCTTTGGGGTCCCCCAAGTTTTTAGAGCCCAGCTCAGGCGGGGCAAGGAGAGTGTGGAGGGTGGGGAAAATCTGAAAATGTTCTTCTGGTCAAATGAGGGTTTTGGGGAAACGAATTAGATCCTCTTATCCCTGAGAATAAAAATAGACTTCATCGGCAGCATGAGGAAGTCGAGGTAGACAGGCAGAAGTACTTCCTGAAGATCCGTGAGATTGATGCCAGAAATGGGGCTCAGACTTGGGAGACCTCTCCCCTCCCAGTCTGTCTTGACCCTGACTGTCTTTCAAGATAATGACTTCAATCTCAGGACTGAGGGCAGTTGCCATTGGGTGTGAACTTGACATTGTCTCAACTCTCACTGCAAGATGTTTTTTTAACTCCCATTTAGAAGGTGGAAAATAAAGGCTCAACACAATGAATCACCCAGACCTCTAGGGCCACAGAGCCCAAAGTGGTGAGATCAGAAGGCTGGGAGTGATGGGGAGCCGGCCACCTCGTCCCCTCTGTTCCCAGACCCGTGTTCTACCTGCTGGGGACTCTGAACCAAATAATGGCTGTTGGTCAGGTATACCAGCGTCCAACCTCACAGGGGGCTTATCTGAGATGACATCTCCACCAGGCCCACCTACCTGTCCCTAGGGACACCAGGCTCTATCCCGTTCCTCAGAACACCTTGTGGGCTGCCCTTTTGTTCAACTTCTGGTAGGCTCGGCTGGTCCCAGGGTCAAGGGCATCTTCTTTGCCATGAAGCGGGTCTCTTGGACGAGGCTGTGTTATTGAGAATCCCACGGCAACAGACCAAGGTGCTCTGTGAGGCTTGCAAGAGCGGTACTGGAATACAAAGGTCACACATGGGGAATGAGGTCACACCTGGGGAATACAGAGGTCGCACCTGGGGAATACAGAGGTCGCACCTGGGGAATACAGAGGTCGCACCTGGGGAATACAGAGGTCGCACCTGGGGTACGGGTCAGCCCAGTCCTGGGTGATTTGTTGCCCTTGTCAGGATGGTCTGATACAGTCAACTGGCCACATCAAAGGACAATGTGATAAGAGTTGCTTTGTGTTCATTCCTGTTGCTGGCAGTTCTGATGTTTGGCCTTCAGCTAGGTCATCCTTGGGAGAGGGAGCCCATGCCTTGGGTCCATGCAGAGTCCCCATCCCTGCCATATGGCAATTCCACTCATGGGTTCATTGCACAGGTTCAGGGGGTCTGAGGATAGAGACCAGCTGACATCTGCCGGCCAGGTCATCTTGTCCATGTCGTTGTCCAGTGTCTCTCCTGCGGTGGATGTCCTCTGGTGACCTTCTCATGGGTGCAGAGATCCTTACACTTGGTGCCTGGTCCCGTGGGTCCATCCACATGCCTCTTCCCCAGACCTGTGAATTAAGTGGGAATCTGGTGGTGACAAAGGCCCCTGTCTCTTTTAAGATTTTGAAATGGCACTCACTTGTTCAGTTGCTCAGTTGTGCCTGATTCTTTGTAAGCCCATGGGCTGCACCACGCCAGGCTTCCGTGTCCTTCACTGTCCTCCAGCACTCACTAATCTTTGTCTTTTCCCCCATGGTCCAGCGGTTTTTGGTTTTCTCTTGGCTGGGAAGTGGGTGTGCCACATCCAGAGCCTTCTACTTCTTCCTCCCTCCATCATTAGCTCTTATTCTGAAGACCAAGGGACCAACATTCTGCCAACTGATGAACAGGTCCACCAAATATGTCCACTCCAATGAGATATCTGAGAACTGACAAAGCGCTCCTTGAGTGGCCTGTGAACCCAAGGGTCCCACTATGGAATGACCTCAGCCAGGATTCTATTTGTGACCTTCCCCTTCCCCCATGTGACCCTACTTTTATAGGGAGATTGTGCTGCCTCACTGGGGTCTCAAGTACAAGGGTCTCACCTTGGGTCCTGTATCCTCCGGCCCTGAGGATTCTCCCTCCCCAGTTATTTGACCAAGTGGCTGGAGGTCCATTTGGGGGAAGGGCCTGGGGATCAGCATGGTGAACCCTCGCTGTGGTGTTCTTCTCTTGGGCAAAGGATTGTGATTTCCCATTCTTGTTCTTTTTTGATTATTTAGAGTAAGGAACACCCCTGTTGGCTGCCCATCCATTTCACTCTAGGAACACCAGGTTCTATTCCATCCCTGGGAACACTGCTGTTGTTGTCTGTCCATCTATCCCAACTATAGGGACATGGAGACCTGCTTGTTCCCTCTCTCCTGGGAGCTTGCCCTCAATAAACCATGTGACCCTGAGTCCCTGACTTAGCCTTGGCTTCAGTAGAGCATAGTCTAAGGTAGCATGGGTGTAGTGGAGAAGCTTGGAGGTGGAGTGGTTAGAGAGGTGCTAGGAGGCAGATCTTCAGGATAGAATTCTCGAGATGCAGGCTGCCATTGCCCCTTGCTGCCACCATGGTAATTACGTCCATACTCAGGTAGTGACCTTGGGTAAGTCACGTCATCTTTCAGGGCTCCCTCATGGTAAAATGAGAACGAAAAAAAAAAAATCATACCTGCCTTATAGAGCTGTTGGGGGGATGAGGTGAACTATTGCCTTTAAAATGCTTAGAAAGGTGCCTGATACATCTTAAATGCTCATTGCATATTAAACTTTCCTCGTATTCTTGCCTGGAGAGTCCCATGGACAGAGGAGCCTGGCAGGATACAGTCCATAGGGTTGCAAAGAGTTGGACATGACTGAAGCAGTTTAGCACGCACATGCATTCTGGGTCTGTCACGAAACCCCCATCCTTGCCCCACCAACAGGCAGGAGACCAAGACTGTTTGGATGAGATGGGACCAAGATCCCAGCCTCTGCTCCCCAAGAGCCTCAACTGGAGAGACATTTCAGAATGGGACCAGAGAGCTGGTCAAGGCAACCAAGCCCTTGAAATGCAATGACTCTCAGCAAAGGGAGAACCTAGCCTCTGACTCTGTATCAACACAAAGGACTCACCATGGCCTTGGGGGAGAGCTGGTTGGGCACAGCTCGTAGCTGTGTTGGAAGTGTCTCTGGTCCCAGCCAGCATGGCATGATGTGAAGCTTTGGGGGATGATGGATGAGCCTGGGCGTGAGGAGGAGAAAGACCTCTTACTGGGTGCCTGCTCGGCTGAGTCAAGAGACCCGAGGCAGCAGCGAGAGCCACTGAAGCGTCAAGGCAAGCAGTTACCAGGCTATGCAGTTCCAGTCTTCAGCAGCGCCACCGTGTGGCCTAGAGGAGCAGTTGGTATTGACACTGAGATTGGTTTTCTTTTCTCCAGATTGAACTATTCCACAGGGATTTTAACCACAGCCTTGTCTAACGCAATGAAATTATGAGCCATGCCATGTAGGGCCATCCAAGATGGACGGGTCATGGTGGAGAGTTCTGCCAAAATGTGGTCCACTGGAGACGGAAATGGCAAACCACTTCAGTATTCTTGCCTTGAGAACCCCATGAAGAATATGAAAAGGAACAAAGCTAGTGGAAAAGATGATGCTGTGAAAGTGCTGCTCTCAATATGCCAGCAAGTTTGGAAAACTCAGCAGTGGCCACAGGCCTGGAAAAGGTCAGTTTTCATCCCAATCCCAAAGAAAGGCAATGCCAAAGAATGTTCAAACCACCACACAATTGCACTCATCTCACACGCTAGCAAAGTAATGCTCAAAATTCTCCCAGCCTGGCTTCAACAGAACATGAACCGTGAACTTCTAGATGTTCAAGCTGATTTTAGAAAAGGCGGAGGAACCAAAGATCAAATTGCCAACATCTGCTAGATCATTGAAAAAGCAAGAGAGTTCCAGAAAAACATCTATTTCCGCTTTATTGACTATGCCAAAGCCTTTGACTGTGTGGATCACAACAAACTGTGAAAAATTCTTCAGAGATGGGAATACCAGACCACCTGACCTGCCTCTTGAGAAATCTGTATGAAGGTCAGGAACCAACAGTTAGAACTGGACATGGAATGACAGACTGGTTCCAAATTGGGAAAGGAGTACATCAAGGCTGTATATTGTCACCCTGCTTATTTAACTTATATACAGAGTACATCATGAGAAACATTGGGCTGGATGAAGCACAAGCTGGAATCAAGACTGCTGGGAGAAATATCAATAATCTCAGATATGCAGATGACACCACCCTTATGGCAGAAAGTGAAGAAGAACTAAAGAGCCTCTTGATGAAAGTGAAAGAGGAGAGTGAAAAAGTTGGCTTAAAGCTCAACATTTTGAAAACTAAGATCATGGCATCTGGTCCCATCACTTCTTGGCAAATAGATGGGGAAACAGTGGAAACAGTGACAGACTTTATATTTTGGGGCTCCAAAATCACTGCAGATGGTAACTGCATAGCCATGAAATTAAAAGATGCTTGCTCCTTGGAAGAAAAGTTATGGCCAACCTAGACAGCATATTAAAAAGCAGAGACATTACTTTGCCAACAAAGGTCTGTCTAGTCAAAGCTATGGTTTTTCCAGGAGTCATGTGTGGACTATAAAGAAAATTGAGGGCCAAAGAATTGATGCTTTTGAACTGTGGAGTTGGAGAAGACTCTTGAGAGTCCCTTGGACAGCAAGGAGATCAAATCAGTCCATCCTAAAGGAAATCAGTCCTGAATATTCATGGGAAGGACTGATGCTGAAGCTGAAACTCCAAAACTTTGGCCACCTGATGCCAAGAGCTGACTGATTTGAAAAGACCCTGATGCTGGGAAAGATTGAGGGCAGGAGGAGAAGGGGACGACAGAGGATGAGATGGTTGGATGGCATCACCGACTCAATGGACATGAGTTTGAGTAAACTCTGGGAGTTGGTGATGGACAGGAAAGCCTGGCGTGCTGCAGTCTATAGGGTCACAAAGAGTCGGACACGACTGAGCGACTGAACTGAACTGAACTGAAAGGGGTCTTAGATCTCTGTGTGTATGTGTAGCAGAAAATCCTTCAACTGAAAGAGGCTGAATGTTTTACTAATAGGTCATGTGGAAATTCAAAGTATTAATGGGAAGAAGAAAAGAAATTTGACTTTATTTGCCACCTGAATTAACAAAAGTGTATCATACTGATTATATCTGTGTGAGATGGGGTATATGGTAGATATGTATGATTCTGTGTATATGTATTCTGAATAGGGATGTGTTTTGAATCCGGAGTGAATTGCACAATGAGAAAACCAAATGGGATTTAGGATTATCTAATTGAACTTCTGGTGGTGTTTGTGGACTGAGCTTCAGAAAAGATGAGAAACTCATCTGAGGTAACATATCAAGTCATTAATAGAGCTGTATTGAAATCTAGGGGCATCTGAACTCTTGGTTTGGGGCATTTTCTTTCATCACTTCGAAAAACTTCTCAGAAGAATTCTAAACATATTTCAGAGAGTTCCCGTACACCCTCCCATCGGCTTGCTTTACGTGACCACAGCTGTTGTCGTTCAGTTACCAAGTTGTGTCTGACTTTTTGTACAACTTAGACTGTAGTTGGGCTATACCACTCCAGGCTCCTCTGTCCATGGGATTTCCCAGGCAAGAATACTGGAGTGGCTCACCATTCCCTGCTCCAGGGGATCTTCCCAGCCATGGTACTGAGCCCAGTTCTCCTGCTTTGGCAGGTGGATTCTTTACCACTGAGCCAGCAGGGAGCACAGTGCACTTACTAAAACTAAGAAACCAGCACTGGAACAGTATTGGCGACTAAACTAGAGACTTTATTTGGATTTCTCTAGCTTTTCCAGGGGGGCCCTTCTTCTGTTCTAGGAGCCAATCCAAGGTACCACATTGCACTCAGCTTTATCTCTTTAGTTCCTTCAACTCTGTGACAGTCCTTCCGTATCCTTCATGATCTTGACATTTTTGAACAGCAGTTCACCATTTGTTTTTATGTCACCTACTCTAGTCATGTGAACACATGTGAATCTGCCATCATTTCCACGAATAAATTCAGATTTATTGTTACAAGCACATCTCCACATACCTATCTGTGTTCTTTAAGTATATTTGTGTGTGGTATGTATGTAAATATTTGGACATGAGAATGCTCACTCAGTGTATTTATTATAATTTTTTGTATTTTTGGGAAAGAAACTTTCCCCAGAATCCTGCCTCATTGGCAGCCACAGGTTCTGAAGAAAGTTTTTATTCTTAAAGGGGAAAGCAGGGGTCTCTGGCGTGATCTGGGGTTAGTACCGTATCAGAGTGGGTGACCTCTGGGCCTTTGCTTAAGCTGGGGGCAAGGGGTCCCCCAGGATGGCAGTCAAGGCCCCCCTGCTGGAGGTTGGACAGAGGAGGGGGCCTGTGCCATGACCACTGGTCAAGTTTTTCACACTCTCACTCAGAGTTCTGGGGTCCACATGACCCCTCCACCAGCAAGTGAGAGGACAGCCCGTGGGGGTCACCAGAGTATGCATGCATGTGGGCCTTGTCTTGCATATCAGCAAGCGTAGATTAGCATGTGAGCCTTCATACATGTCCACATGTGTGAATAACTGACTCTAACAGTCCCCGGTTGGGTGACTTTGAGCAAATTACTTAGTCAGTTTGTGTCTCCATGCCCTCATTTCACAAATGCAGGCTGGCAGGCTATCTAGGCTCCTGACATGCAGTGACCCCCTGCATTACCCAGCTTGCTTTGCAGCTGAGTGGGGCCCACGTGACTAGTTCTGGCCAATGAACAGAGCGGCACCTGTCACTTCAGGTCTGAGGCAGTTAAGACCTCATGTGTTCGTCACCACTTTCCTTTCCTGCCTGGTAAACTTAGGGGCCACACGTCCACGTGGCACAGCCACAAGACAGAAGAAGGCCAGTGACCTGCATTGGGCTTCATGTGAGTGAGAAAAATACACTTACTGTGATAAGCCCTGAGATAGGGGGTTGCTTCGTTACTGCAGCATAGCCGTCCAGTCCTGACGAATCAGTCATGCTCACCTCAGGGTAAGTGGAGATGCTCACGAGGACTCTGTGAGTTAACATGTCCATGTGCTGGTAATGGAGCTGGCCAACTAGGGCTTTGTGAAGTTTCCACAAGCTGGAGTCGGTCGCATCTAGTGGGTGTCCACAAATGCTCAGAAGATAATCATTGTTCCTAGTATTCCTTGTGAGCGCGTGCGTGCATGCATACGTGACGTCTCCTAAGTAAAGTCCGACTCTTTGCGACCCTATGAACTATAGCCCCCCAGGCTCCTCTGTCCATGGGATTCTCCAGGCAAGAACACTGGAGTGGGTTGCTATGCCCTCCTCCAGGGGATCTTCCCCACCCAGGGATCAAACCTGCATCTCCTCTGTCTACCTGCACTGGCAGGCAGGTTCTTTACCATTAGCGCCCTTCTACCATTCCTTAAACAGACAGAATTTCTGGTGAGTTCAATTTCCAGCCCCTACTTGGAAAGGGCTTTTCCTCCCATGTAAAGGATGACTTTGCTTGTTTGCTACTTCAACAAATGATATTTATTGTACCAGCTATGTGATCTTCTGGTGGAGGGCTGCTGGGAGAAGTGGCAGATGGAGCCTGACAGGGGCCACAGGGAGAGAGGCCTGCAGGATCAGACTGTTAACAGCCTCCCTCCAACCCCAATCTTGACCACGAGGAGCTCCAGGGTGAAGAAGGGCTCTGTTTCCCAGGGTGTGGCACATGCTGGCTGGGGCTGGAGCCACAGGAACACCCTGTGCTGGGGACACCCAGGCCTGTTCTCAGATGACACAGACATTTCTGTCAACATCAACACGTGTGCAGAGACCCTTCCATGGACCAAGACCCAAGATGACCACTTTATGAGCTTTAACTTAGATTCCACACATCTCAGCAGACAGGGTCTGTTACTCTCCATCTTCAGGACAAGGAAACCCAGGCTTTGAGATGGGAAGGGGCTTGGCCGGGGTCGCAGAGGCAGAGCTGGCTGTAGAGTGCCCACTCTCATCCACCACACCCTGTCCTGCTGCCGCCAGATGGTCAGGACCCTGCTCGCTATGGACACCCCCTCCCTGCCAAGTCTGCTGGACGTGTCCCTTGCGAGGGTGATGAGGACAGCGGCAGACGGGGCCAAGACAAAGATGCAAACTTCAGAAAATCATGACAGTACAGGGGCATTTTTATAAGAAAACTAAAAGCTTCTATAGATTCCCACAGATCCATATGCATGTGAAGGCGGAGAGAAAAATCTGGAAGGCCGCACACCAGTAAGTTACAGAGAGGTACAGGGGAGAAAGTGGAGGTGGTCTAGGGAGATTTCATCTGTGATGCTTAAATTTTTGTTTTGACTGAGACTGTGTTCATATATGACACATATAGCTAAGAATTCATTAAAGATTTTAAAGGGTAAAAGTGAGCAGACAATACTCAGGCCACACTTTCGGCCTGCCTTTGTTCATGCATCCTCACCCTCTGTTCCATCACACATTCTGTGTGTCAACACTTTGTATTTTCCTGCTTTGGGCTTTTGTACATGTTGGTCCCTCTGGAACATTCTCCCTCCCGGCCCCCATTTCACCTAATAGGTCTTCAGCCTGGCATCAGCAGCTGTGGGGTCCTACAGCTTTGACAGGGGTCCCTCCTCTAGCTTCATTTCCCCGACTGCAGATTTTTATCAGCCTATATAGTCATCTTGCCTTCTTGTCTGTCTGTATCGCAGTGGATTATAAAGCCTGTGAGGATAGGAGTTGGGCTGGCCGCATTTGCTGCTCAATCTCCAGCACCTGACACTTGGTAGGTACTCAACAAATGTTTATCTGAATAAGTGAAAGAACAAACAGGTCAGAGGTGATCTAAATGGCATGGCTGTGGGTGGAATGATCACCTCCTTCTTTCTAGCCATCATATCTCTATTGATAGAGTCTGAGATGGCACTGGCTTATTGGTGCCCGTACCTTGCTTGGGTCTCGGTAGGCTGGTTTCTGTTGAATTAAAACCCACAACTTCTCCATCATACACTCCTTGTGGGACCCAAGCACCCGTCTTTCCTCCTTGTTCAAGTTTGTTATGGTCAGACCATTGTTGATTTTCTCCCCTCGCTTCATCGTCCCTAGAAAACCTCATTGTCTGTTTGCCTGGGCTCTTCAAGGGGCTTCCCAGATGGCACTAGTGGTAAAGAGCGCACCTGCCAATGCAGGTTGGAGATGCAAACTTCAGAAGATCATGACAGTGGGTCGGAAAGATCCCCTGGAGAAGGGCTTGGCAACCCACTCCAGTAATCTTGCCTGGAGAATCCCAAGGACAGAGGAGCCTGGTGGGCTACAGTGTCTAGCATCGCAGAGAGTTGGACACGACTGAAGCAACTTAGCAGGCATGCCTGCATGGGCTCTTCAGTGAGGCACTGGCAGCAGTATGAGCCGTCTGTGAATTGGGGGTGCAGTTTAAAAAATGGGGCTTCCCAGATGGCACGTTAGTGGTAAAGAATCTGCCTGCCAGTGCAAGAGACACAAGAGATGCGGGTTCAATCCCGGGGTCAGGAAGATTCCCTGGAAAAGAGCATGGCAACCCACTCAAGTATTCTTGTCTGGAAAACCCCACAGAGCAGCCTGGCGTCTTCAGTCCATGGGGTCACAAAGAACCGGACACGACAGCACACACACACACACGCACACACACACACGCACGCATTGAATGATGAGAAGAGTGAATAGAGCTCATTAGATGGGCTGTCAGTGTGTGTTTATAGCCGTGAGTGACCATGGCCACTGAGAAGAGGCCCTGTCGGGTCCATGAGCAGCTGCTGTGGTCCCAGAGGAAGGACATGGCCAGAGATTGGGAGTGAGGTGCCGGACATAGATGTGCTATGCAGCCCCGTTCCTGACGGGTGTTGCAGACACAGGGACGTCACAGATCCATGCCAGCCCCTCCCCGACCTGGCCCGGACCCTGCCTCCCCTACCTGCCACCCAGCTCCCTAGAGCCAGGGAGCTGGGAGCAGGAAATCACACACCAAGGCCCCTATCTGATGCCCATAAGTTTGCTCAAGCTTATGTAAATCACACAAAAACTGACAAGTTTTCCTATTAAAAGATAATTGTAATCAGGGTGCCGGACGTGCAACGTGGGGATGATTGGAGATAGACGGACAGCACGGAAAGATGGATTGTTTTAATTTGCACCAATTAAATTGAAGTTCATGGGATCATCTTCTTCAATCTTCATGAATACTTTATTTTCTGGCTGCTACGGAGCTATTAAAAAGAATGATTGAGGCACGCGGCAGGCCGGGTATATTTTATGAAATATCACCTTTAAAGAATTTGAGTACGCCATTTTCATAATGAGTTTTCTAGTACCTAATCCTCTTCTCTATTACTACATTTAAGAAGTGGATTGATCTGGGAAGTGCAGAGGGGGCAGGTGATGATACATTTTGCCAGGCGCAGGCGGTGATAATGGATCGCGTTTTTGGCGAGCGGGATAATGGATGCGTGTCGGGAGGAGGTGTATGCAGGACTTTGGTGGTGGCCCAGCTTGGGTGGGGACCCTGTGCTGAGTCAAGCGTTCATCCTTGATGGGTGGCTGTCCTGACGAGGAAGGCCTGGAGCCCAGAAGAGGAGCGCAACAAGGAGGTTCCTTGTTGGGGCTGAGCTGGGATGGGAAGGGCTCGGGGCTCCAGGTCTTCAGGCAGAGGCTGGAGTTGCCTGCGAAACCCTGAGCCCGTTTCTGATGCTTTGATGCTCAGCTGAAGGCTTGGCTTGGAGGAAGAGTGGAGGATGGGGAAATCTCTGAGCCCACGAGGCAATTCATTCATGGGGTCCAGAGAGCAGGACAGACTGTGCAATGGCCCCAGCCATAGGCCTGACCGCTGCAACCCAGTTCTTGACCTTGACCTCTTTCTAGATCTGTCTCCATGCACGGTGGTCTTTGAGTCTAAAGGGGACAGGCATATAGGGGAGTGGGTGGTAAGCTCACCTTCAGAGGGCAAGTATGAATCAAGGGGTCCCTGCCAGGATGGAGTCTGGAGCCCTTTCACGTGTGGTCATGATGACGGGTGGGATTGGGACTTAGCTGTGACGTAACAGGTCCATTCAGAGGAGCTAAACCCACAGTTCTAGGTCTTGTGCCCTTGTCTCTGGTGATGTCTGAGGGTGTTGGCCTGACCCTGATAGGCCTGGTCCTTGGGAATCACAGCCCCCCAGTGGCTTCCTGAGGCCCCTGACCTTGGCCCTGGGAAGGGTGGGCACCAGGCACTGGGCAGGGGCGGCCGGGGGATCAAGCAGAGTGAGGCGCCCCGCCCCACTCCAGGCTGGGTCTCTCCTCTGCCACTTGGCTGGGCTTTCCTCCCCAAGCTTCAGCAGCAGCAGCCGTCATAATTAACCCTGCTAATTAATCAGGGCAGGACGGATTAATTGAGATCACAGGAGACCGGGAGAGCAGGTGCGGCTTTAGGGCTGACGGGATAACGAGCTCTCTGGACGCCCAGGGGGCCTGGCCCCACCCAGGGGAGCCCTGAGCCTGCACAGTGGTGAACTAGGCAGGTGGAGGCCCTGGGGGACCCAGCCCTCCTGGGAGCCTGGGTCGTGCAGAGGCAGGCTTTGACAGGCTGAGATGGGAAAGCTGGCAGGCAGTCTCCATCACCCCCTCTGCTGGGGGCCAGCCTGGTGGAAATGCAAGTTCCACCCACAGCCCATGAGCCAGGAGGCCCTGGGCTGCGGGGGGAGCTGGAACAGAGCAGAGCCCGGGGCTGGCACCAAGTCTTCTGCTGCCCCAGAGGCCCCTGGAAAGGGGCCCAAGTTGGAGCTGAGACCCAACTCCTTGCCAAGAGAGGCACCACCTAAACCATGGGAGGACGAGCTTGGTGGGTTTACAACAGTCAAGTGACTTGCTCATTTATGTTTTGCTGAAATCTCTCTAGCAGCTTCCGTGTGGAGGAGAATGGGGCCGTGCCCAGTGGAGGCAGAGACCCCACTGAGGAGGCTGGGGCTGTGGTCCAGGCAGGAGAGAATGGTGACTGGGACAAAGTGGAGGCAGAGGAGGCGAAGAGGGCTCTCGGGGGCTGGAGGCTGCAGAACTTGCGGACGGATCATGCACGGTGGAGTGAGGGACTGGGGTCAAGGGCTATTATTCCATCTCCAGGAAGCTCTGGTTGGGATGGGGAACATGGAGCATGTTTGGAAGACAGGAAGTTTCTGACATGTTCTGGGTCCCTAGAACCTCGCCCGCCTTTTGGACTCAGTTGCTATTGCCTTGTCCCAGCTCCCCTTAAACTGCTTTGGGTGGTACCCCATCTTCCTGCCCCCCAGCTTGTCAGGCTCCTGGGACACTCGAGCCCACTCATGCTCCAGTCCCCACAGGTTGCTCCTTCCTCCAGATGATGGCTCATCTTCCAAGACCACCGTATGCTGCCCCCTCCCCAAGGAGCCTTCCCTGTTCCTGGGTGTGTGGGCCTCCCCGCTCTGAGATCCACCATATCTTTGTAACTTTCCTGGTGTTCTTCCTCTGCCAAATGCCCTTCCTTCCTTGACCCCAGACAAGCTCCTACTTAGCCTTAAAAGTCCAGAGCAATCCCCATCTCTCCCTCTTGATTTGTCTTGCTTCTGATCACTTCTTTCTTGGAGCCCTGCTGCACTTTGTATGACTTTTGGCAATCATGCCTCTGCCTCCTTCAGTCTACTTCTGAAATAACTTTGGGAGTTGAAACTGCCAACACGAGGCTGCAACCATACTCAGGCATTGTGAACCGCTTATTCCTTCCAAGCAGGGTTTCTCAACTTCAGCATCACTGACACTGGGAGCAGATCATTCTCTGTTGGATGTTAGCAGCATCCCTGGCCTCTATCCACTCGATGCCACCAGCTTCCCCTGTTGTGTTACCAAAAAGGCCTTGAGACATTGCCAAAAGTCCCCTGGGGGAGGAGGAGCAAAACCATCCTCGATCGAAAATTATTGCTTTCAAGAGAGATGAGAAACATTAGAAAACCAATTAAGCAGTGAGGATCCCAAATTCTAACCATGGGCTGACAGGCCTTCTGCTATTTTGGGGTGTGAGTTTTGAGACTATTAATACCTAGTGCTTCCCCAGTACAGAGGTTCTCAACTTTTGTACAAATATGTTCCTAAAAGTACACACACCATGAGACATTCAAGAATGTCCATAGTCAGTCCCCACACTGGACTAAATGTCTGTTTGTAATAGAATGAATGAAAAACTATGGTTATTCACTCAGGGGACACTGGGCAGCATGGTCTGCTGTACAGGCAGCAGCAGGAATGAATCTCACAGGTGAGAGAAGCAGCCAGACCCCGGTGATGAAGCCTGTGCGAGCCCATTTATGGAAAGATCTATGGCACTGGAAGGCAGGATGGTGGCTCCCCTTGGTGTTCCCCAGCCCTTGAGGGGTGGTAATATGCTTCTCAATCGATGTCCATTTGAATGCTGGTTTGCAGACTGTGTTGACTCTGTTCAAACTCTTTGGGCCGAACACTGGAGATTTGTGCATTTTTCCCATATGTGTGTGATGCTGAAATAGAAAGTATACTGAAAAAAAAATAAGAACACTACCTTAAAAACAGACAAATAAGCAGCAAAACAATTACTTGGTCTCTACCATATGACCCAGCAATTCCACTCCTGGGTATATATCCAAAAACAACAAAAACACTGATTTGAAAAGATACATGGACCCCAATGTTCATAGCAGCACTATTTACAATACCCAAGACAGGAAAGCCACACAAATGTCTATCAACCGAGGAATGGATAAAGAAGATATTTATATATATATATACACACATGCAATGGAATATTCAAAAGTGAAAGGGTTAGTTGCTCATTTGTGTTTGACTCTTTGCGACCCCATGGATTGTAGCCCGCTATGCTCCTCTGTTGGAGAAGGCAATGGCACCCCACTCCAGTACCTGGAAAATCCCATGGACGGAGGAGCCTGGTAGGCTGCAGTCCATGGGGTCACTGAGGGTTGGACATGACTGAGCGACTTCACTTTCACTTTTCACTTTCATGCGTTGGAGAAGGAAATAGCAACCCACTCCAGTGGTCTTGCCTGGAGAATCCCAGGGACGGGGCAGCCTGGTGGGCTGCCGTCTATGGGGTCGCACAGAGTCGGACACGACTGAAGCGACTTAGCAGCAGCAGCAGCAGCAGGTTCCTCTGTCCACGGAATTCTCCAGGCAAGAATATTGGAGTGGGTAGCCAGTCCCTTCTCCAGGGGGTCTTCCTGACCCAAGGATCAAACCTGAGTCTCTTGCATGGCAGGCAGATTCTTTACCGTCTGAGCCGCCAGGGAAATCCATACAGTGGAGTATCGCTCAACCACAGTAAGGCATGTTGCCTTTTGCAGCCACATGGACAGACTTGGAGGGTATTATGTTCAGTGAAATAAGCCAGAGAGAGAAGGACAAATATCATGTGATATCACTTACATGTGGAATCTAAAAAACCCAGCGAACTGGAGAATATAACTAAAAAGAAGCAGACTTACAGGTATAAAGAACAAACCAGTGGCTGCAAGTGAGGAGAGGGAAGGAGGAAGGGGCAGATAGGGGTAGCAAAGGAGGAAGGACAAGCTACTAGGCGTAAAATAAGCTTCAAGGGTACATTGTGCAACATAGGGAATTAGCCAATGTTGTATAATAGCTATAAATGGACTATAACCTCTAAAATTGTGAATCACTATATCATACACCTATAACTTCCTATAACATTTTACAGCACCTATACTTCAAAAATATTCTCACGCATGGATGTTGAACTTTATAAAGAAGAGAGTTCAGCTTGCTGCACACTAATGAATATCATGAAATGCTAAACTGTGCTTTCCTTTTACACGCAGACTCTGATGTTGCATTTCTAGAATTTTGTTCTTACCCTTTTCTTGTTTCTTCGCCTTCATGATTGATGCCCGATGTCTGGCTCTATGCTGGGGTGGCTGATGGACCACTTTGACAGCCTGGAATCTTCATCTGTGTCTCAAATGCATATGTTCCTTCCCCCTAGGTTGGCACACTCATTAAAAATATTAAGACTTGAGCTAAATAAAAAATTACAAGGGCAAAATGCAAAAAAAAAAAAAAAAAAGCAGCTTATGAGTTTGCAAGGGTTTGAACCTGTATTTTGCATTTTTCCCAATAAAATGCAGGGAGGACTCCAAGGGACACCATCAGAACAAGCTAGGGCCCTGTGGCCTGAGGGTGACAAGTGTCCCCAGTCAGGTGATATGAAAAGTTGGAAAGATTAGTTGAGTAAAATGCAGGTTAAAACAATGGTATGTGAGGGGGTGTTTTGAAAATACAAATTAGAAAAATGGAACAGTCTGCATCATCCAAACCATGGGTCTGATTTCCTGGGGTTGGAGCATCTATCAGCCCCAGATATGTTGTGACACCTCCCGTCTTGTAAGCAAATTGTCCCTGGGGCCCTGTTCTCCTGCCAACACCCGTGTCCTTGCTCCCTTGAAGCAAAATGCCCAGGAGAGTGGTCTTCACCCTCTGCTGCCTCCAGCCCTGGTTCATCCTCCAGTCTCTGCACACAGGCCATCAGCACTCCCCTAAAATCAGGAGGCATGTGACCAGCGACCAGCAAATTCAGGCATGTGCATTTGATGCGCCTGGCTACTCCTTTCTCCTTGAAGCCTTCTCTTCACTTGCTTCCTGGGAGGACTCGCTGCTAATTTTTCTTCGTCTCACTGGCTGTTCTTTTCCAGGATTCTCTACGGGCTCCTTCTCTGGTGTCAGTGAGACCCAGAGCCCTGCCCCGATGCCCTTGTCTTCTCTGGCTCCTGGGGGGTCAGGCCCAGGCTCAGGGTGGAGACCCCTGGCTAAGACACACCTCTGCTTGGACCTCGTAGCTGGGCGCAGCCTCCACCCTCACCTCTCCACTGTCTAGTGTCCACTTGGGCAACCAGGGGTCTTTCTAAACTTTCACCAGGTCGCTGCTCAGCTCAAACCTTCCAATCCCAACAAAATCCAAATCCCTGCTACTTCTTGCTAGTTGACTGTATGCCAGGGGCCTGGTGTGCAGCGTCTCTGTGCATCCTGATAGTAACACTGGGGCTGGGTAGATATCTACTGGATACCCATCTTTCTGCTAAAGAAACAGCTCAGAGAGGCTAAGGAACTTGCCTTAGGTCACACAGCTAGGGAAAGATGGTCTACCTCAAAGGCTCACAGAGGTGGGGGGCTGACTCTGGCACTCCCCAACAACTTTCCTTCATCCCCCTGGAGGAAAGTTGCCTGTCCTGGTCCAACTGTGTCCTGGTATACTGGCACATATTAGGACCTTAACAAGTGAATGGAGTCTGCAAACCCAGACTCGGGGACACTACATCTTGGGGTGTGTGCTTGCTCATGTGCATGTGTTCACACGAGTCTCATTTTCCCCTGCATTCCCCGCCCCCAGGCTGGGCTGGTGGCCTAAGGGTCACCCCAGGCCTGGTTTTCCATCCTACACCCGCAGTGACAACCCAGATCCCCCCATTCTCCTCCAGCGTTCCTTTTAATTGCTCAAAAATTGCCGATAGGTGCAAGGAAAATAATGAGGCCTAATTATGTTAATTAAATGGCTAATTCATTAATTAACGCACTCATATCCTTGGCTTGGAGAGCCCCTTGCTGAGGCCGCGAGGTTGGTTCCGTTCCAGCAGGGATGGGAAGCCCTGCCCAGGGCAGGGAGTCTGTAGCCCTCTCTGGTGGGGACCGCAGGTGCCCAGCTGCCATGAGCCCTCTCCAGCCACCCATCCTCGGACATTCCCTGTTCTCCCCTCCCGTCTGCAGTGTATGGGGTGGTGGGAAGCAGGGAATGAGCAGATCTGGGCAGGTGGGGTCTGTGTCCCCCAGGAGCTGCCTAGTGACTTCCTGGGTGGCTTCCCAGCCTGGAGGAGGCAGGGGGAGGGGCAGGGGCTTCAGAGAGAGAGTGAGAGTGGGCAGATTTGTCCAGTGGGGTCAGGCACTGTGAGGCCACGCACAGAAGGGCGCGTTGCCCAGGATGGTTCACCCTTCTGTCCCTGGAGGGACCACCTGGGACCTGGACCATCTGGATGAGAGCCAGGGAGCAGAGGCCCAGTGGCTGGGTGCAGCTTGGCCACTGGCTAGCTGTGCCCACAGAGGGGCTGGCCGAATTCACAGGGCAGCCCACGTCCTCACAGTGCCCTGGCGGGGCCCCTGGCCCCTGAACTCCCGCCTGCCCTCGCCCGTGGTCCCATCCCCGGGTCAGGACCCCTAAAGTGCTCTCCCAGCACCCCGTCCCATGTCGCCCCATGTGGAGCCCTTGGTGCAGGTTGTAATTACACAGTCCATCCCCATTCCTCTCTCTGAGATCACAGTCTGTACCGCATTAGTACGAAAATCATCTCTTCTCTTGATTGTTTCTGTCATCAGACAAGGGCTGCGCCTCCGGGTCCCCCATTCAGGTTTGTGACAGAGGGATGCATTTCACAGTCACAAGCTCAGATGAATAAAGTTTCACTTGAAGCCATGTGGAGAAGAGGTTAAGGGTGGGGTCTTGACATTGAACCCAGGCTTTACCCCTTCCCGGGTGTGTGACCTCAACAAGTGCCTTAACCTCTCTGGTTTATGACCCAGGCATTCCCTTGGGAAACGGGGACGGTGAGTGCTCCTTTCTCTCAGGGAGCCCCTGGGCTTTACATGAGATACTGTGTATAGAGCTCATAGACTGGGCCTGGCAGAGCCTGTGCTGAATAAAGGTCAGCAACTTTGATCACTTTATTTTCGCTAATACTTGCGTTTTGAACTGCAAGACCCCATATTCCCAATGCTAAACGTGTAATCCAGGCAGAGTTGGCCAAACTGGAGATTTCTCACTTGGGTTGAACAATTCGTCATGTTAATGCTTTTGTTTGTTCCCTGCCCTTGTCTTCAGAGAGTTGGCGCTAAGCTCCAGAGCTTTCACAAAGCCCTTGCCTGCCTGGCTCCCTGCTGGCTTCTCCTTGAGCCTCTGTCCCGCCCTGACTCCCCAGACAGTGTAAGAGGAGGAGCGTGCCCCAGGTGCATTTAGCAACACTGCTGTTTAGTCTGACTCGTTCGTGACCCCAAGGGTCTGACTCTTTCGTGACCCCAAGGACTGTAGCCCACCAGGCTCCTCTGTCCATGGAATATTCCAGGCAAGAACACTGGATTGAGTTGCCATTTCCTTCTCCAGGGGATCTTCCCGAACCAGGGACTGAACCTGAGTCTCCGGCATTGCAGGCAGAGTCCTTCCCATTGAGCTCCCGGGGAGCCCACAGGACCCCCTCCCCCCACCCATATTCTAAACCAAGTGGAAAAGATTCACAAAATCTCCACGAAGACCATAACTGTATGTAAAACCCATAAGGCCCAGTCTGTATGCACACCATTACCAAGCCTTACACGCCTGCCCTGCAGGGCCCCAGGTTGACTGGAATCAAGCAACCCTTCCCAGCGCCCAATAATGCAAGTTCTTAAACATAACGGCCAGTCTATTTCAGAGTTGCTATTTTGTTGATCGTGGTTTCCCTGTATTCATTTTGATTTTTAAAACTACTGTTTCTGGGACTTCTCTGGTGTTGCAGTGGCTACGATGTCACACTTCCACTGCAGGAGGGTGAGGGTTTGATGCCACGCGGCTCAGCCAAGAAATGAAAAAACAAAAAACAAAAACAAAAAACCACCCAAACCATTTCTGTTGATCACGGAGTTTTTGGCTCCACCTTCAATTTGCATCTGAGGCAAGCGCCTCTCTTGCCTCACCCTTGGCAGCACTGACTCCAAGCTCCTCCTTGGGCCCCCACTCTGCCCTGATGCTGTTGTGACCTCCTTTGGCCCCCTATTCTCATCAGAGGCTGCTGGAAATGGGCATCCTGGGTGGGCCTTGGGAGGAGCAGGGCTGCTCTGCTTTGGGACCCCCCAACCCATCTTGTGGAGGTCATCAGTCACCCACTTTTCCTTACTTTGCTTGGGCATCTTAGAGAAAACTGATCTGGGGAAGCAGAGAGTGAAAGCGACCAGCCTCTCTGGTCTGTCCCTGGAGACGGGGGCAGTGGGGAGCTGGGATGGGGGCTGCAGGGTGAGGAGGAAAGGTTTTCCCTTCTCTCACACATCTTTCCCATCTACCCTGCTGATTCCCTACAGCAGAGTTTGATACCAAAGCTGGGACTGCAGCATCTTGGTTCTTCGGTTTCTTTAAGTCCTGTAGGGCCCTCCCAGCTGGGTGCCCTAATGATGGGGAGGGCGGGCAGGCGCAGGAAGCAGGGAGTATGGAGGTGAGCTCCCCCCTCTATGACGTCATGCCCCTCTAGATGCCCAGCGCACCTGGCTGGATGCTTCTGAAACTGATCTTGAGGCTTGGAGACGGAGTGGCAACTGGAGTGAAAACTCCCCAAGGGGGTCAGTTGACCACCCGACAGTGCCCCCAAGCTGCCATCTCCAGGCTGGGAGAGGGAGGCTCCAGCAGAGGGGCACCGAGAGCTTTACTCGTGCCAGGTGGAATTCAGCCCTGCTTCCCAGGGAGTGGGAACTGATTGCTTTATTGCCGAGACTGAATTCGAAGGAAGTGAAACTAAAGCGTCGTAAGAAATATGGTTATTACAGAATGCTTAGGCCCCTGCCTGGGGAGCCTGTGCCTGCTCGTCTTGCCCCTGTCTAGGGTAGCAGGAGCCACAGTTGCACCCTCTAATTGGAATAGGTTTCTAAAGTGCAATAAAAGCAGCCGCCTGGATGGGGGCACTTGTCACTTGGAGCATGTCTGGGCAGACGTGATGAATGTGGGGATTCTGTGAGCTCCCATCTCCTGACCTCTGGCCCCCACAATAGATGGTAACAATGACAACGATAACAATATTAATACGAGCAGCTGAGTATTTAATGAGCATTTACTATGCACCAGGCATTGTTTCACTGAATCCTTACATTGACTCTTTGTGGAAATATATCATTCAGTAATTACCACAGAGTTGCTGTGTAACAAGTGAGCCCAGACTGCAGCTGCTTAAAAACAGTGATCATTTATTCTCACAAGTCAGAGGGTTACTTGGGAGTTGGTGGGCTGGGCTGGGCTGGGCTGGACAAATAGCTCTGCAGCACGTGCTCCGTCGTCTCTCAGGTCCCAGCCTGGGCTGACTCTTCTTGCGGATGGCAGTGTCGCCGAGAGCAACTGGAGATGCCCGAGGCCTCTTGAAGTCTTGGCCCCAGAGTGGCTTCCTCCTTCCTCCTTCTATTGCCAAAGCCAGTCACAGTGCCAAGCTCAAAGTCACGGGGAACCCTGTCTTGCCTCTCAGAGGGAGACACTACGGAGTTGGAACCAACAGTGCAATCTGCCACAGGTACCATCCTTGTTATCCCCATTTTATAGATGAGGAAAATGGGGGCCAGAGAGGGAAAGTGGCTTCCCCAGGGTCACACAGAACTGCGAGCTGGGATTCAGAGCTCAGCAGGTGCCTGAGGCCCCAGCGACCCCTTTCTCATCATGCAGTTCGGTGTTCGAGCTCTGCTCACCCTGAGAAGGGGCAGTTCATCAGGACCCAGATGGCTGTGACTCCAGACACATGGTGGGCCCGCCTGCTGAGGGTTCCTGGTGGTCTCCCGTTCACTCCAGCTCCCACCAGACCAAAAGTGGACTCTGGGAAAGGCACAGATCATTGCTCGGAGCCAGATGCTCCCCCCACCCTTGTCTAATATTTGCTCTGTTCTGTGAGGGGACACCTGGCTTCCCCGGCTGGTGAGGGTGCAGTCAGGATTTGAAACAAGCTCCTGATTCAGGGCTTCCCAGTGCTGTGACCCGAACTGATCACAGGGCCTCCCTCTTAGCTCAGCCCTCCACTGGTGGCTGCGCCTAGGGCTCTCACCAACCTTCCCCCCAACTCCCCTCCCTGCTCCTAGCACATGGGAGCTGACAGATACTGAAGCAAGCGCCGCCTGGGTTTCCTCCTTCGCAGCCTCTCCTGGAGGCCTTGGCGGCCACAGGATGTCTGTTTTGCCCTCAGCTCCCCGACCCCTCCCCCGGGGCTCCCTGGGACCCTGGGCCAGCAGAACCCGTGCCCAGAAACTCGTGGCTGCATGGCCCTCGGGGACCCACGAACTCGCACCACCTGACTCTTTTTAAGTTTTTATTATTTCTCTATTACCCAAGTAATACATGTTCATTGCAGGAAAATTAGAAAATACAGAAAAGCATAAAGGAAAAAAAAAATCAAGTGTAACCAGTTTAGAAGCATCTCTACTCATTAGGGGTATAAACATGAAATGGTTTTATTTTTCCAATAACGGCCACTGCTCTGCTCTCTCTAAACCGCCTCCCTCTGCCTGCTGGGTGGCAAGTCCATAAATGACATCTCAGCCCAACTCCATTACTTTCCACTCTGGGGTATTAAGCCTGGCTCATGCTGGCACCCAAGACTAGGTCCTGTGCTGTTTCAAACTCCAAGCCCATTTAGTGTTCAAGGCTTGTCCTCTCCCCCACCATTGGGGCTGGCTGTGGGATCTTCTCAACTGTAACCCCTTCCCCCTACCCGCCGCCCTGGCATTGCCCTGCCCAGGGTTGCCCTGGGGAGATGGGGTTCACATAGCCTTTTGTGGGGTTCTGCCTGCTGATGTAACTTGTCCATGGGTGGATGGCCACTCTTAAGGTTCTTCCTGGGGAGGGAGGGGGTCCTCCTGTTGTCATTCCCAGGGCTTGCTGGTCACCCCCGCCCTCACCGCCCACCACCCTGCGATTCAGCTGCATCTTGAGGCCAGCCCCCAGCTGTGGCCCCCAGCTGAGCCCTTCTGATGTTTGACTCCTTGCAGCTGGTGGCCCTCAAACTTGTCTTCCCTGGTGACATTCGGTTACGGGGTTGTGGGCACCTGCTGAGCCAGGTTCAGAGCCTGGGGCCCTGGGCCCTCGGGTGGTGGTCCTAGCGACCACTCGGGCAAGCCCCACCCTCTCAGCCAGTGAGCCCTTTGCCTGGGCTCCATGGGCACAAGGACAGCCCAATGCAGTGGCTGAGCTCTGGGCTGGAAAAGTGTTTCCTCTCCTCGCAGGCACCTGGGCTGGAGGAAAGATTCTCTTAGACTTTGGGAGGAAAAAGCCAAGCTCCTCAAGTGCAAGAGGTGGGAGGGGAGGGACTGGCCACTCCTCTCTCCTATCTGCTCTTGTCTCCGTCTGGGGAGGGGCTGGGAGGCACACTGAAGAGGGCTGCATCTGTGGGGTGACCACCCAGCATGAGTGGCGTGCCTTCTTTTCTCCAGCACCTTCTCGCAGTCTCTGGAGTGAACCATTGACAGTTAGTTTTATCCCATGTTCCCCTGCCCTCCACTCCCACCCCAGGCTGATTGGATCCGAGATGTGCCCTTGGCCTCGAGACAGAGATGGGATCCCTGTGCCTTCCAGCCCAGATAGGCTCATGGCTTCACACCCAACTCAGGAGCTCTGGGTCTTTAGGGTGGGCTCCCAGATTTGCACAAGGACTCTCCAGCTGCAGGCAGAAGGACCTGGGGACAGAAGACTAGGCCTGGTGTGTACTTACTATGAGTCACAGCCTGGGCTGAGGGTGACACATGGGATTTCCCTGCCCTTTGAAGGAGGTGCCGTTAGCATCCCCATTTTACAGATGAGAAAACTGAGGCTCTGGGGGCTGGAGTGACAAGCCCAAGGTCACAAGGCTGATGAGTGGTACTCCGAGGGTCATCAGTTGTTTTCTGGGGGTCACCTCACATCTCCCTACACTGTCATCCCCTTGTCTCCATACCCACTGCTAAACTGGTATGGGGACAAATTCTGGTTGAATCAAAGAATAAATGAATGAATAAGAGTGAGGATTGTGTTTCTAACACTGGGACGGTTTATTTTAGGGCTGTTTCTGGGTTTTGGAAAAGTGATACACCGGCCACGACTATTTCCATTTGCCAGATGGGGAAACAAAGTCTGAGGCCTCTAGTGAGGATGGAGTCCACCTCCCAACCCCGGGCAGCTGAGCTGGGGGCAGTGCAGCTCCTGCCTGTGCTTTGGGCAACAGCTTGTGAGCCAGGAAGCAGCAGGCTGGCCAGGCGGCTCTCTTTTCCCTCCCTCTTCTGTCTGTCCCTATCCCGAAGGTAAAAAGTTCATGTGGGCGGCCATCCGTCGCAGGCTGTCAGGCGGCCGTGCAATCTCTCTGTGGTTTTATTACTTAAAATCGGCGCGGTGTCCGGGCTGGGGAATTTTCCAAGGTGTTTGAGGCTGCCACGGGCCCCATTTATATTGTGCCTGAGTTTCCTTCCCAGTCTCCTTGAGACAAGTGACCAGCAGGTCCTGCTGTGAAGGCCGTATCAGTCATTTGCCAACCGGAGCCGGGCCGTGAATTATCAGGGGATGGTGCGGTGGGGAGCGCAGGCCGGGGGCGCGGGGTGACCGTAAACATGTCCCGGGAACGCGTCTGCCATCACTCACGGGCAGGTAGCAGATGGAGGCGCACACGCGGCCCCGATTTCTAAATCTCGGCCTGACCTGTGAGAGAGACGGAGGTGACTTTCAAGGGAGTCCGTCTGCAGGCCAACTTGGACTTGAAGTTAACGGCAGGTCGGGTTTCCCTGAGGGTGAGACCTTCTGGTTAGTTCATGTACACACTTATTTATGTTTTCACTCCGTGAAATTTTATTATTGAGCATCAGCAATGTGACGGGGGTGTGCATTTTGGGTTTCTTGAAAGATACAAAACGAGGGTCTTGTTTTATGGGGATGGAGAGGCCCCAGAGTCAGCCTCCTGAGATCCCTGCTCTACGGTCCTTCATCTCCTTGCCCTAGCTTGAGTTCCATGCCAGCTCACCCTGTTGTTCTGTCTGGACCAAGAAGCTTGCTGTGGGTCACGGAAGACAAGACTGTGCCCAGGAGAGGGGCCGCTGTCCTGTCTGGTGGGGAATTTCTTCCCTGGGACGACTGCTCCATGCCAGGCTCTGCACCAGGCACTTACTCACCCAGTCTCATCAGACCCTGCAACCCTGTGGCATGGGGACCATTATCACCGCACTTTATAGGTGAAGTTAGGGAAACTTCCAAGGTCATCCAGTGACTTGAAGTAGAACTTGGGCTTCAACCCAAGTCAGTAAGCCCCTAAAGCCCCTAGGAGGAGGATTCTGGCTGCTGCCTGCAGTCTGGGAGAGGTGTCTGAGGACCCTGAGAGGGGTACATTCGTATCCCATCCACCAGCCACTGAGATCTGGGCGTGGGGTCTCACCTGACCCTCCAGTCCACCCTTTCATCCAGCCCCCAGTAAAGGGGATACTTGGGCAGAGGACAGAGATGGGAGACAGGAACGGGTCCTCAGAACTCAGGAGAAGGGCAGCAAGAGGAGAAGTAAGGTGTCGAAGGCAGAGAGGAGACAGGGAAGGCAGGTGTTTAGACAGACTGGGAGATGGTGGACACTTTGTCTTTAAACTTTTGTGTCTTTTCTTCTCTCATCTGTCTTCATGCTCACATGCTAAGTCGCTTTAGCTGTGTCTGACTCTTTGTGATGCTGTGGACTGCAGCCCACCAGGCTCCTCTGCCCATGGGGTTCTCCAGGCAAGATACTGAAGTGAGTTGCCATGCCCTCCTCCAGGGCATCTTCCCGACCCAGGGTTTGAACCCCTGCCTCTTATGTTTCCTGCATTGGCAGGCAGGTTCTTTACCGCTAGTGCCACCTGGGTAGCCCATCTGTCTCCATGATCTTGGGCAAATGATATCACCCGCTGAGCCTCAGTCTCCTCACCTGTGAAGTGGGGATTATAGAACCGGTTGTTATGAGGACTAAAGAGCAGGCTGACCAGCTTGTCTTGGTTCTCCCGAGGTTTTGCTGAAGTCAGCACCCGAAGTCCTCATCCTGCAAAATCCACTGTGCGTGAGTGCCCAGTCACTCAGTCGTGTCTGAGTCTTCTGTGACCCCGTGGACGGTAGCCCACGATTACCAGGACCACAGGGATTCTCCAGGTAAGACTCCTGGGGGTCTTACTGACCTAGGGATTGAACCTGCATCTCCTGCATCTCCTTGGCTGACAAATTGGAAAGACTGATGTTGAAGCTGAAATGCCAATATTTCTTCACCTGATGTGAAGAACTGACTCATTTGAAAAGATCCTGATGCTGGGAAAGGTTGGAGGCGGGAGGAGAAGGGGACAACAGATGAGATGGTTGGAAAGCATCACCAACTCAATGGACATGAGTTTGAGTAAACTCAGGGCGTTGGTGATGGACAGGGAGGCCTGGCGTGCTGTGGTTCATGGGGTTGCAAAGAGTCGGACATGACTGAGCGACTGACCTGAACTGAACTGAGCCACCTGAGAAGACCCACAAACCCCCCTGCTGCTGCTGCTGAGTCACTCCAGTCGTGTCCGACTCTGCGCGACCCCAGAGATGGCAGCCCACCAGGCTCCCCCATCCCTGGGATTCTCCAGGCAAGACCACTGGAGTGGGCTGCCATTGCCTTCTCCAATGCATGGAAGTGAAAAGTGAAAGTGAAGTCACTCAGTCGTGTCCGACTCCTAGAGACCCCGTGGACTGCAGCCCACCAGACTCCTCCATCCATGGGAGTTTCCAGGCAAGAGTACTGGAGTGGGGTGCCATTGCCTTCTCCGACAAAACCACCCAGTGCCTGACAAATCGGGAGAGTAGCCGCTCTGGGAGAAAGAATGACCTGAGCCTTCGAGCTCCCAGCACTCAGCAGCCTCTGTGAACACGTACCCCTGCCCTGAATCCGAGTCTCTCTCTGGTCTCCATTCCTGTGTTTCCACCGTGTTTGCTCTAGGCGTCACTCCCTGGCTCTCTGACGGTCCCCTGACGTCCTCTCCATCTCAACCTCTTCCTCATGTCGCTTGAACGTTCCTCTTCCCCCCGTCTCTCTCTGCTTCATCCCAGCCCTGTCCCTGCCCTGTACACCCCACTTTTCCTTTCTCTGTCCTCCTCCTGGTTCTCAGGGTCAGGCCCCCTGACCCTGCGTGAGAGCATCTCTGTCCTGCGTGAGAGCATCCGCTCCTGACCGCGGGCTGGAGAGTCAGGTGGAGGCCCCAGGCTCCCTTCACAGTGAGTGACCCCGAGAGCCTGTCCAAGGCCCTGAGACTGTGCGGAGGGTCCTGAAAGCAGGTTCCGGGCCCACAAGAGGATGGGACCAGGAGGGTCCATTATCTACCCCCACCCACCACCCCGGGCCTGGGCCGCTCACCTGGTGAGGGAAGAGGCCTGCACAGCCTGCCTGGCAGAAGCCCTCGGCCTGTCTGGGCTCAGACAAGGACTGACTCTTTCGAAGATAATTTATTGGCCGATACCTCATTGCACATGGTAATAGCTTGTGCTTAAATAATAATAAGCTTGATTGCCGTGCAGTCGTTAAACTTTTTTCCCATTCAGTTTAACTGACCATTTTGTGTGTGGTTTGGAAGAAGGGGGGAGAGAGAGCCTGGTCATTATCCCCGGCCTGAAATGGGAGTTAATTTCTAATGAAGGTATAATTTTATTCTGATGATTTTACATTTAATTAACTAAAGCTACAAGTAATTTGAAATTATATGGTGACGGGGCCTCACTTTGGGGATCACAGGGGGCAGAGAAGGGGAGCTGAGGGTGGGGGGAACAGAGGGGCAGAGGTGGCCAGGGAGCTGGGCTGTGTGGGGAAGAGGGACAGAGGGAAGGGGACCCTGGGTCAAGCAGAGGCGGTTGAGGCCAGTTACTTCTCAACCCTTCTTGGCAGGAAGCTCTGTGGTTCCCACTTTACAGGTGAGGAAAGGAAGGCTTGGAGAAACGAAGGCGTGGACTACTGTACTTTGGTCTTTCTCCCCATTCCCTCCTTGTTCTGGAAACGTCAGCTCTGTCTTTGCAGCTCCTCCTCCCCCGACTCTATCCTATGCTGCTGCCATGTCGTTCCATAGTCTTGACCCCGAGCAGCGCAGGGTTGGGCCAGTGACACCATTTCCAGGGATTTTTAAACTGGGGTGTGAGAGAGTCAGGCGCCTTTGATGGCTGAAGGATAAAAGTTGCTTTTCTTTCTCATCTTTCTGTCTTTGCAGCTCCTCCTCCCCCGACTCTATCCTATGCTGCTGCCATGTCGTTCCATAGTCTTGACCCCGAGCAGCGCAGGGTTGGGCCAGTGACACCATTTCCAGGGATTTTTAAACTGGGGTGTGAGAGAGTCAGGCGCCTTTGATGGCTGAAGGATAAAAGTTGCTTTTCTTTCTCATCTAATTTAACTTGCGTTCAGTTTGGGGCACACATCTGAAGTGGACAGCTGGATGCAGTTTCACTTTCGCTTTACACCCGCGTTGCCATCGCCCAAGAAGAAGCCCCTGGCAGGCTTGTCCAGTCAATGCCTCCCCCGAGACCAAGGCCATTGGCTGGTTTTGCTCTTTTTGGGCTTTGTGCCACAATCTAACAGCACCTGTTTGACGTCTGGCTTCTTTTGTTCCATATTACGCTTAGACAATTATCCAAGTTGCCCGTAGTTTCGCAGTTTGCCCCTTCACCTCGCTGTGTAGGGATCCGTTGTGTGAACTTGCTAATCCATTCTCTTGTTGACAGACCTTCACGGTGTCTCCGGGCTGGTGCAAGCACGGTGATTCTCGTGCTTGCTTTCTGGAGGGGTGAATACTCACTCTCTTGAGTACGTGCCGGGAGATTCCTTGGTTCCGTACACTTGTCTTTCTCAAGCTTTAGAAAATGCGGTCGCACTGTCTCCCAAAGTGGTCCTACTGCTCTCCGCTCCTCTTAGCAGTCTCGGGAGTTCAAGTGTCTCCACATTGTGACAGTTTCTGTCTCCAGTTCTTTTGCATTTAGCCATCTGGGCAGGGGCATCGTGTATCACTTTGAATTCTCCTGATGACTAATGACACCAATGACATTAACAGCTTTTCTAGGTTTTCTTGTCCCTGGGATAGCCTTTTCTGTGAAGTGCCTGTTCGAGGCCTTTGGCCATTAAAAAAAAAATAGGGTGCCTGCTTTTTTCTTATTTCTTTCTAGGTGTTCTTTATATATTCTGCTTTTTTACTCTCTTAAAGGTGCTTTGATTACCGGGAGCTCTTTAATTTTAATGGAGTCAAAAGGTAAAGCTCTAAATGTAGAACTAAAAAGACTACTGTGGGTCATGTTTTTCACTCTGGACAAAAGCCAGACCCCAGCAAATGAAGGAAGTGAAATCCCTGTTCTGAGAGAGAGAAAAAGAATCCTGCCACCTTCCTCATTTCTAGTCCAGCAGCCCCCAGGCCTGGCTCCATCCCTCCCCTCCTGTGGCCTGAATATTCTACCCATCCTTCCTTGCTACGATGTCCTTGATTCCAGCATCCTTCTGATAAAATCCCCTTTAGCTTAAGCTTATTCATGTTGAATTTTCTTTTCGTGCAACCCAATGATCCCCATTTCACAGAGGTGAAAACCGAGGCTCAGGGAGATGTCATGATTTGCTCCAGGTGCCAGGGTACTTAGTCTGGGGTTGGATTCAAGCCCCAGCTCACTATGAGGGTGACTCAGGAGGCCCTGGTGAAGCGTTTGGAGACACAGCAGAGAGAGGTCAGGGTATGGGATGAGAAGGTAGAGTGACTTAGCCCTAGGGACTGAGGGGTGGGTCAGAGGGAAGAAGGTCCAGGTCAGGGACATGTGCTGGGCTGGAGGCAGCAGGTGAGGTGGAAGTGGGGACTCATGGAGAGATACAGGCTGGGAGAAGCTAGGTAGGGGGTTCAGACTCATGGAGCAGAGAGTAGGGTGGTGGCTGCCAGGGGCTGGGTACGTGGAAGGGGATGGTCACAGGGCGCTCTCTGTTCCGTGAGCTTGACTAGGTTAGTTTCCACATATAAGTGAGTTCACAGGGTATTTGTCTTTCAGTGTTTGACTGAGGGTTTTAAGCAAGGAGTTAAGGGGTTCAGCAGGCACAGGGAAGGGGTTCAGGGATGGCACAATTTCCCCAAAGACAGGGTCCCCTTTGTCTGGTTCATTCTATACTCCAAGTGCCTGGAACAGAGCTGGCCCAGACACAGCTGTTTAGTGACAGTCTGCTGAGTGAATGAATGACTGATGGGTGTGGAAGGAGTGTGGACAAGCAGTTGGCATCAGGTGGTCATGGATTCTCCCACCAAAGCAGGGGTGTGAATCCCAGACACACTCAGGAGGGCACTTCCATGGAGGACAATGAGAACACCTGGGGCAGCAGGCTTGTGAGGCAGACAGATGCCAAGGAGCACCTGAGGCCCGGGCTGGGGATGCTCAGCCCGCTCTGTCCAGTGCAGAGGTCCAGTAGTTTGGGGGCCACTGGAAGCCACCGAACCATGGCTCACACAGAGGCAAATCCCTTTTGAAGTCACACCTGTGGTTCAGCCAGGATTGAGGTGCCTAGAACTGCTCCCAGGGTGTGTTTCTGTGTGGCTTGTCACTCAGCATGTTTTCAGGCAAAGTCCAAGGGTTCCATGCTGACCAGAGCAGGCTCCCTAACCAGATACAGGTCAGAAGTCTGAGTGTCTGAGCTCGACTGTGTCAGGAAGGAACCAGCAATCTGGTTTCATTTCATTCTCCAGCTCCAAATTATTGCGATTGGGCATAATATTAAGAAGAGCTCCAAGGCCGCACGTAGGCTCGGTGGGAAAGAATGCGGTGATCCATTAGTGATGCCTGCCACAGTTGTGGGTGCAGACCATGGTAGAATGAACTGTGTATTTATTACCTTGATAAGGTAAGTTCAGACACTGGATGCTGAGCTGAGGTCAGGAGCCAGAGAGAAAGTTAAGTCAGAAACCTGCAAGTGGCTGAGATCAGAAATTAGCTAAAGACTGAAGTCAGTTACCAGATTATGGAATAATGTCAGGAACCAGAGAACTGCCAAAGTCAGAAGCAGACTGTGATGGACATTAACAGCCATCAGTGGGATGGTGTCCTAGAGTCCCACTGAGCCTCTAGGAGCAGGATGCTGTGATACATGGCATGTCAGCCATGACATGTGGGAAACTGCTGTCATGCATTCCACTGACCTGACCTCCCTCAACCTGGAAAACTTGCCAGCTCTCTTTCCCCTGGTGGTGCCCTATTTTTTGTTTTATAAAAGCTTTTTGGATATAGAGGAAAACAATAGAATGTGGAAGAGTAGAGATCTCTTCAAGAAAATGCGAGATATTTAAGGAACATTTCATGCAAGCATGGGTACGATAAAGGATAGAATCGGTAAGGACTTAACAGAAGCAGAAGAGATTAAGAAGAGGTGGCAAGAATACACAGAACAGTACATAAAAGATCTTAATGACCCAGATAACCATGATGGCGTGGTCACTCACCTAGAGCCAGATATCCTGGAGTGTGAAGTTGAGAGGGTCTTAGGATGACTACAAACAAACCTACTGTAAGTGATGGAATTCCAGCTGTGCTATATCAGATACTAAAAGATGATGTTGTTAGAGAGCTGCACTCAATATGTCAGCAAATTTGGAAAACTCAGCAGTGGCCACAGGCCTGGAAAAGGTCAGTTTTTACTGGAGTGGGTTGCCATTTCCTTCTCCAATGAATGAAAGTGAAAAGTGAAAGTGAAGTCGCTCAGTCCAACTCTTAGCGACCCCATGGATGGCAGCCCACCAGGCTCCTCCATCTATGGGATTTTTCAGGCAAGAGTACTGGAGTGGGGTGCCGACCTAAACCAAATCCCTCATGATTATACAGTGGAGGTGATGAATAGATTCAACGGATTAGATTTGGCACATAGAATGTCCAAAGAACTATGGATGGAGGTTTGTAACACTGTACAGGAAGGGGTGACCAAAGCCATCCCCAAGAAAGAGAAATACAAGAAAGCAAAGTGGCTGTCTGAGGAGGCCACAAATAGCTGAGAAAAAAGGGAAGCAAAAGGCAAAGGAGAAAGGGAAGGATATATACAACTGGATGCAGAGTTCCAGAAAATAGCAGGGAGAGATAAGAAAGCCTTCTTAAGTGAACAATGCAAAGGAATAGAGGAAAACAATAGAATGAAAAAGACTAGAGATACTTCAAGAAAACTGGAGATATTTCATGCAAAGATGGGCACAATAAAGGGCAGAAACAGCAAGGACCTAACAGAAGCAGACAAGATTAAGAAGAGGTGGCAAGAATATACAGAAGAGCTATACAAAAAGGTGTTAATAACCCAGAAAACCATGAAGGTGTGGTCACTCACCTAGAGCCCAACATCTTGGAGTGTGAAGTCATGTAGGCCTTAGGAAGAATTACTACAAACAAAGCTAGTGGATGTGATGGAATTCCAGCTGAGTTATTTCAAATTCTAAAAGATGATGCTATTAAAGTGCTGCACTTAATATGTCAGCAAATTTGGAAAAATCAGCAGTGGCAATAGGACTGTTACAAGCAAGGTAATGCTCAAAATCCCTCAAGCCAGGCTTCAACAGTATGTGAATTGAGAAATTGCAGCTGTACAAGTTGGATTCAGAAAAGGCAGAAGAACCAGAGATATCGCCAACATACACTGGGGATCATAGAAAAAGCAAGGGAATTCCAGAAAGACATCTACTTCCATTTCATTGACTACACCAAAGCCTTTGATTCTGTGGATCATAACACACTGTGGAAACTTCTTAAAGAGATAGGAATACCAGAGCACCTTACCTGCCTCCTAAGAAATCTGTATACAGATCAAGGAGCAACAGTTAGAACCGACCATGGAACAAAGGACTGGTACAAAACTGGGAAAGGAGTATGTCAAGGCTGTATATTGTCACCCTGCTTATTTAACTTATATGCAGAGTACATTATGAGAAACACTGGGCTGGATGAAGCACAAGCTGGAATCAAGACTGCTGGGAGAAATATCAATAACCTCAGATATGTGGATGATACCACTTTAATGGCAGAAAGTGAAGATCAAGTAAAAGAGTTTCTTGATGAAGGTGAAAGAGGAAAGTGAAAAAGCTGGCTTAATACTCAACATTTATAAAACAAGATCACGGCATCTGGTCCCATCATTNAGTGACTTAGCAGCAGCAGCAACAGGCTTCAGTAGTATGTGAACAGAGAACTTCCAGATGTACAAACTGGATTTAGAAAAGGTAGAGGAACCAGAGATCAAATTGCCAACACCTATTAGATCATAGAGAAAGCAAGGGGATTCCAGAAAAGAGTCTTCTACCCCTTCATTGGCTGCACTAAAGACTTTGACTGCGTGGAACACAACAAACTGTGGAAAATTCTTAAAGCGATGGGAATACCAGATCGCCTTACCCATCTCCTGAGAAACCTGTGAATCAAGAAGAAACAGAACTGGACATGGAACAATGGATTGGTTCAAAATTGGGAAAGGAGTATGTCAAGGCTGTATATTGTCACCTTGCTATTTGACTTCTCTGCAGAGTACATCATGTGAAATGCCGGGCTGGATGAATCACAAGTCAGAATCAAGACTGTTGGGAGAAATATCAATAACCTCAGATATGCAGATGATACCATTCTAAAGGTAGAAAGTAAAGAAGAACTAAGCGCCTCTTGAAGAAGAAAGATGAGAATGAAAAAACTGGCTTAAAACTCAACATTCATTTATTTTTTTACACGAACTCCCAAATACAAAAAAAAATAAAATAAAATGATAGGTTAAACAATAAAAAAAAATAATAAAAAAACCAAAAAACTCAACATTCAGAAAACTAATATCATGACATCCAGTCCCATCACTTCATGGCAAATAGATGGGGAAAAATGGAAACAGTGACAGACTATTTTCTTGGGCTCCAAAATCACTGCAGATAGTGACTGCACCCATGAAATTGCTTGCTCTTTGGAAGAAAAGCTATGACAAACCTAGACAGCATATTAAAAAGCAGAGACGTCACTTCACCAACAAAGGTCTGCATAGTCAAAGATATGGTTTTTCCAGTAATCGTGTATGGATGTGAAAGTTGGATCGTAAAGAAGGCTGAACACTTTTGAACTGTAGTGCTGGAGAAGACTTGAGAGTCCCTTGGGCAGTAAGGAGATCATACCATCAATCCTAAAGGAAATCAACCCTGAATATTCATTGGAAGGATTGATGCTGAAGCTGAAGCTCTAATAGTTTTGCAACCTGACGCAAAGAGCCAGCTTATTGGAAAAGACCCTGATGCTGGGAAAGACTGAAGGCAAAAGGAGAAGAGGGCGACAGAGGATGAGATGGTTAGATAGCATCACTGAATCAACGGACATGAATTTCAGCCAACTCCAGGAGATACTGAAGGACAGAGGGGCCTGGTGTGCTGCAGTTCATGGAGTCACATGACTTAGCCACTGGACAACAGCAACCAAACAATCCCCCGTAAAAGTCAGTGGTTTTGAGTGTATTCAAAGGCTTGTACACCCATTACCACAATCAATTTTAAAAGATTTTCGTCACCTCAAAAACAAACTCTGTGCCTGTTAGCTCTCTCCATCCCTCTCAGCCGCTGACAACCGTGAATTTACTTTCTGTCTCCATGGATTGCCTATTTTGAACATTTCATGTAAACAGAATCATATAATACGTGGCCATCTGAAACTGCATTCTTTACTATGTTTTCAAGGTTCATCCATGTTGTCCCATGTATCAGAACTTCATTCCTCTTTATTGTTGAGTAATACTCCATCATCTGGATATATCATATTTTGTTTATTCATTCATCAGTTTGATGGACATTTGGATCTTTCCACTTTCTGGTTATCATGAATAACTGCTATGAACACTCATATACAAATTTTTGTGTGGACATATGTTTTCATTTCTACTGAGTATTTAGGAGTATAATTGCTGAGTCACATGGTCATCCTGTGTTTAACCTTTTGAGAAACTGCCATTCTGTTTTCCAAAGTGGCTGCACCATTTTGCATCCCCATCAGCATAGTATGAGGGCTCCAATTTTTCCAAATCTTTGCCAACACCTGTTATCTGTCTTTTTGATGATAGTCTATGTGGGAGTAGCCTTGCATTTTATTGTGGCATTGATTTGCATTTCCCTAATGGCTAATAGTGTTCTTGCCTGGAGAATCCCGGGGACGGGGGAGCCTGGTAGGCTGTGGTCTCTGGGGTCGCACAGAGTTGGACATGACTGAAGCGAT
This sequence comes from Oreotragus oreotragus, assembly GCA_006410675.1. Taxonomy (NCBI): domain Eukaryota; kingdom Metazoa; phylum Chordata; class Mammalia; order Artiodactyla; family Bovidae; genus Oreotragus; species Oreotragus oreotragus. Next base: position 347,991 of record SJYX01006232.1, read on the forward strand.
TTAGCAGCAATAGCAGCAGCAGCAATGGCTAATAAGGTTGAGCATTTTTTCACATGCTCATTGGCCATTTGTATACTGGCTACTCAGATATTTTTTTGGTCCAATTTAAAGGTGGGTTGCCAGTACTTTGGACACCTCATGCGAAGGATTGACTCATTGGAAAAGATTCTGATGCTGGGAGAGATTGGGGGCAGGAGGAGAAGGGGATGACAGAGGATGAGATGGCTGGATGGCCTCACTGACTCGATGGACGTGAGTCTGAGTGAACTCCGGGAGTTGGTGATGGACAGGGAGGCCTGGCGTGCTGCGATTCATGGGGTCGCAAAGAGTCGGACACGACTGAGCGACTGAACTGAACTGAACTGTCTACGTATGGTTGAGTTGTAAGAGTTCTTTATATACTCTGGATTGTTGTTGCTGTTCACTTACTCAGTTGTGTCTGACTGTTTGCAACCCCATGGACTGGAGAGCACGCCAGGCTTCCCTGCCCTTCACTATCCCCTGCAGTTCCCTCAAACTCATGTCCATTGGGTGGGTAATACCATCCAACCTCTGTCGCCCCCTTCTACGGCCCTCAATCTTTCTGGATACCAGACCCTTATCCGATACACGGCTTTCAAATGTTTTTCCCATTTTGTGGTTGCCCTTTCCTTTTTTTTCAAACATGCATTTTATTTATTTGGCTGTGTTGGATCTTAGTGGCGGCGTGGGGATCTTCGATCTTTGTTGCCATGGGAGGGATCTTTAGTTGCAGCGGGTGGAATCTATTTCCCTGACCAGGGATTGAACCTGGGCCCCCTGCATTGGGAGCATGGAGTTTTAGCCACTAGACCACCAGGGAACTCCTGATTTTCCCTTTCTTCATAGTGTATTTTGAAGTCCAAAATTATTTATTTATTTACTTATTTATTTGATTCTTAGTTCTAGCTTCCTTGTCACTACAGCCACCACCAGGACTGTGTAACCAGCACCGTAATTCCAGGAAGCAAGCAGACTCTTTCCCCACAGTGTGTTCCAGGTACTGTATCACTCTGACCAATGGAGAGAAAAGCTATCGATGTTAACCACACTGCTCCAGGAAGTTGCTAGTGACATCCTGTTGATCATGGTACCTAGAACAGAAACTCCTCAGAAATCACCTCTCAAAAGTTCTCACCAAAATATGATGTCCTCCTTATTTTTCATTTGGTTATTATGCGTTTTAGACATTGTATCTAACCAACCATTGCCTGGTCCAAGATTTGCATGTATGCTTTTCTTCTAAGCATTCTAAGGGGGCTTCTCTGGTGGTTCAGATGGTAAAGAATCTTCCTTCAATGTGGGAGACCTGGGTACGATCCCTGGGGTGAGAAGATCCCCTGGAGAAGGGCATGGCAACCCACTCCAGTATTTAGGCCTGGAGAATGCCCCTAGACAGAGGAGTCTGGTGGGCTATAGTCCACGGGGTTGCAAAGAGTAGGATACAACTGAGCGATTTTCACTTTTTCTTCTAGGAGTTTTAGTTTTAACTTTTATATTTAGGTGTTTGATCTATTTTGAGTTAATTTCTGCATATGATGTGAGATAAGGGTCTACCTTCATTCTTTTGCATGTGAATCTCCATTTTCTCAGCACCATTTATTTTCGAAAAGAATATTCTTCCTCCATTGAATTGTGTTAGTACTATTGTCAAATGCCAATTAACCTTAAATATGAGAGTTTGTTTCAGTTCAGTTCAGTTGCTCAGTTGTGTCTGACTCTTTTCGACCCCACAGACTGCAGCACGCCAGCCTGCCCTGTCCATCACCAACTCCCGGAGCTTGCTCAGACTCACATCCACAGAGTCAGTGATGCCATCCAACCAGCTCATCCTCTGTCGTCCCCTTCTCTTCCTGCTTCAATCTTTCACAGCATCAGGGTCTTTTCTAATGAGTCAGTTCTTTGAATCAAGTGGCTAAAGTATTGGAGCTTCAGCTTCAGCATCAGTCCTTCCAATGAATATTCAGGACTGATTTCCTTTAGGATTGNTGCCATCCAACCAGCTCATCCTCTGTCGTCCCCTTCTCTTCCTGCTTCAATCTTTCACAGCATCAGGGTCTTTTCTAATGAGTCAGTTCTTTGAATCAAGTGGCTAAAGTATTGGAGCTTCAGCTTCAGCATCAGTCCTTCCAATGAATATTCAGGACTGATTTCCTTTAGGATTGAGGGTTTGTTTCTGGACTCTCAATTCTATACCACTGATTGTGTGTCAAAACTCACACTAGTACCACACCGTGTTAATTCCTATTACTTTGGAGTAAGTGTTGAAATCAGATAGTGCGAGCCCTTCAACTTTGCTCTCATTCAAATTTGTTTTGACTCTTCTTGTTCCCTCTCATTTCCATACACATTTCAGGGTCAACTTGTCCGTTATGCAAGAATGAAGCTAGGGGTTTGTTAAAGATTGCATTTAACATGTACACCATTTGGAAGATATTGCCATCCATGAATATAGGCCTTCTTTTATCTCTTCTTTTATCTAGATCTTATTTACTTTCTTTAAACAACATTTTATAGTTTTCAGAGTATTGCGTTTCCTTTGTTAAATTTACCCCTAAGTATTTAACTCTTTTTGATTCTATTGTAAATGGGATTTTCTCAACTTCATTTTTTGTTTGTTCATTGCTAATATTTAGAAATACACTTGATATTTGTACATTGATCTTTTATCTTGCAACCTTGCTTAACTTTTTATTAACCCTAATAATTGCTTTTTGTGTGTGGATTTCTTGACATTTTTCTATATGCAAGAATTTTCTCATTCTCATCTACATATGAGACAATTTTTGTTCTTTCCAACATGGACGCTTTTTATTCCTTTTTCTTGCCTGACTGCTCTGGCTAGAACTTCCAGTACATCGCTGAATAAAGTAGGGAGAGAAGACATTCTATCTTGTTCCTGGTGTTGGGGCAGTGAGGGCTGCTGGGTGATTGCTGGGGAGCAGGTGAGGGGAGCAGGTTTAAGGGAAAGGGGACTAGGACCTGAAGGATGGCCGAAGGTCATGTGGCAGGTGGCAAGAGATCAGGACTTGGGAGCTGGCAGTTCCTGGGCAATGACTGCACCCTGAGAGAGGATCCACTGCCCAGGACAGTGTGTGCCCTGGGAGGACCCTGGGGAAGGACTGCCTGGTGGGGGGGCTTCTCTCTTCAAGCCAGAGCCTGTCTCCCCCTCCAGAGGGCAGCCCCATGAGACCATCAGTGGGGGCGGGTGGTCAGGGCATGAGAAATATCTTCCTGCCGGGTTTGGGGAGGAGACTACCAGCCAGAAGTGGTAGCTGGATGGGGGTGGGGGACAGTGCTCAGAGCTGGACATTCATGCATGCATTCATTCAACAGACACTGATTAAGCACCTACTATGTGCTACCTTGATCTAGGTTCTAAACAGAAAGGGTGACAGTTAGACAGTGAACCACGGAGACAAGGAATAAGTGTATTACACAGTTCCTTAGGGACTCCTTAGGAATGGTGGAGATGCCCTGTTCCTAAAGATGGTAACTAGCCCCTCCCTGGAGGTCCCTCGTCCGTTCCCCCTTTCCTGCCACTTTTTCCCCATCACCCCCTTTCTCCCTTCTTTTTGGGAAATCACCCCACCGCCATCTGCGGAGGCCATCTGCTGGGTACCCACTGAAAGGGCACAAGGATGGCTGCTGGGGTGGGCTGGGGCTCATTCTAGCCCTGGGTAGGCACAGTGCTAGACGTGGGCAATCTCTGTTGCCATGATGCGGGGTGCTGCTTCCTTTGTACCCCACTTATCTGCCAGACACAGCCTGAAGGACTGTCATGGGCTCACAGAGGCCCTGCTCTGCACTGAAGGACTCTCCAGGGCATGGGGATGAGGGTGAATAGCAGCATCTGGATAACTCACCTGGGAGGGGCAGGCCGCTCTTCCTGGGGTGGGGGACAGTGCTCAGAGCTGGACATTCATGCATGCATTCATTCAACAGACACTGATTAAGCACCTACTATGTGCTACCTTGATCTAGGTTCTAAACAGAAAGGGTGACAGTTAGACAGTGAACCACGGAGACAAGGAATAAGTGTATTACACAGTTCCTTAGGGACTCCTTAGGAATGGTGGAGATGCCCTGTTCCTAAAGATGGTAACCAGCCCCTCCCTGGAGGTCCCTCGTCCGTTCCCCCTTTCCTGCCACTTTTTCCCCATCACCCCCTTTCTCCCTTCTTTTTGGGAAATCACCCCACCGCCATCTGCGGAGGCCATCTGCTGGGTACCCACTGAAAGGGCACAAGGATGGCTGCTGGGGTGGGCTGGGGCTCATTCTAGCCCTGGGTAGGCACAGTGCTAGACGTGGGCAATCTCTGTTGCCATGATGCGGGGTGCTGCTTCCTTTGTACCCCACTTATCTGCCAGACACAGCCTGAAGGACTGTCATGGGCTCACAGAGGCCCTGCTCTGCACTGAAGGACTCTCCAGGGCATGGGGATGAGGGTGAATAGCAGCATCTGGATAACTCACCTGGGAGGGGCAGGCCGCTCTTCCGTGTGAGCAGCAACCCCACCCGAGGATAGCACACGCAGGCATGCTGCTTCAGCGGCCTGCAGGCCTCTGAATCTGTGTGTGAGTGAATTCCTGAATGTATATGTGTGTATTCATTTGGAAGTGCATGTGTGCCCAGGTTCACTGTGTGTTCACTAATTGTGTGTACACGGATTGTGTGTACACGCCAGCTCACAGGTGTGCAGGCCTCTGAATCTGTGTGTGAGTGAATTCCTGAATGTATGTGTGTATTCATTTGGAAGTGCATGTGTGCCCAGGTTCACTGTGTGTGCACAGATTGTGTGTACATGGACTGTGTGTACACGCCAGCTCACAGGTGTGCAGGCCTCTGAATTTGTGTGTGCCTGCATGTGCATGCGTGTGTATGTCTGTCCATGGCAACAAGAAGATGTGTGTTTTGGCCTGTGCCTCACCATGACCCCCTGTTTGTGGTCTTGTATGTCACTGTTCGATTGTGTACACAAAAGTCAGCACACACGTGGCAGAGGTACAGGGGCAAAGTCCAAACTTTTAGGATGTTCTGGGTCAGAATTTCCCTGGTAATGGGTGTGGCTGAGGCTGCAGATTAGGAAGTAAAATGTGGGGCAAAACTGGACCACAAAGGACTCTGTGCGTGAACACTTGTGTGGCCAGAGGACAGGCGTGTGTCCCACACCACTGTAACTGAGTTTTTGAGACACTGTGGTTCCTGTCCTTCACCCCCATGCTCCAGTATGGCAACAACAGTCAACTATTGCTGCCCAGCAAGTTTCCACACCGAAGAGATGTGTGTGGGGGGGTCACCTCTCTCCTCCCACCCTCTACCCCTGGGGTACGTGCATGCTAAGTTATTTCACTCGTGTCTGACTCTGTGTGCCTTATGGGCTGTAGTTCGCCAGGTTCCTCTGTCCATAGGATTCTCCAGGCAAGAATACCGAAGTGGGTTACTGTGCCCTCCTCCAGGGATCTTCCTGACCCAGGGATCGAACCCACATCCCTTATGTCTTCTGCATCGGCAGGCAGGTTCTTTACCACTAGGGCCACCTGGGAAGCCCCACCTCAGGAGTACCCTGGTTTTTAGGAACTTAAGGTCTCAGATGAGGCTCCCCGGCGGTGGCCTCCTCTTCTTCCTCACCTCCCCCAAGCCCAGGCTGGGGAGAGGTGAAGTGGGGGATGTGTATACTGAGTGGTGGGCAGGTAGGGGTGCAGGAGATATTTGGCAGGGCAGTGGCAGCTGTGGGGCTTAAGAAAAGGCCCGGGGTGCCACCCATGGAGCAGGGTCCGAGGGGTGAGGGGGGCTGGGGACCCCCTTTTGGGGAGGAGTTCTGGGTGTGAGGGGCTGGCAAGGAGGGAGGCAGTTAGTGCAGGGAGGGGGAGATCAGGGAGGCCTGGAGAGCAGGAGCCACAAGGCCCTGAGCACCGCGAGACTTGGGTTCATGCAACTTTCTTGCACCTGTTCCTCACAGCTGACTCCAATTTACAGATGAGGCAAGTCAGGCTCGTGGAGCTTCATCCTGCTGGTCAGCCCAGACCAGAACGGCCAGGCCACAGACCCAGGGCTGGACCACGGCCCCAGCCAAAGGAACAGGATATTTCCCACGCTCAGAGGTGAGGTCCTGGACTATGAGGTTGGGGTGAGGGATGGGGTGGCCCCTTCAGAGTAGCAGGGGAGTTGCTCTGAAACAGAGCATCAGAGACATGTGAAGGGAGAGAACTTGACCTGCTTGGGTGGTGATAGCCACTGGGAACACCCATACAGGGGCCAGTGAGAGGGGCCTGAGGGGACAGGCTTCCGAGCCTACTCGAGACACCCTCTGGGGACTCCCAGAAAGACTTGAGTGTCTCTGGGGGTTGGTGAAATACTGCAACATGCAGGTGAAGTGGGGAACCAGCAAGAATCATGTACTGTGGCTACTGTGGCCTCATTTATGCACACAAGCAGGGGTGCTGGGGCATTTGGGGGTTCCTCATTCAAGCTGGAGGAAAAGGGGGGTGCCACAGTCAGAACAAGCCGCTTAGGAACTTGACTCTGGGTTCAAATTCCAGCTCTGCCTCCCCCACCTTGGCCAAGTATGCCTCACCAACTACTCTCAGCCTCAGTTTCCACATCTGTAAAATGGGATTAATAATACCATCTCCCCTATAGCAGCAGTCCCCAAGAGTTTTGACACCGGGGACCAGTTATGTGGCAGAGTTTCTCCACAGATGGGGGTGTAGAAGGATGATTTCAGGATGATTCAAGCACATTACATTTATTGTGCACTTTATTTCTATTATTATTACATCAGTTCCATCTCAGATCATCAGGCATTAGATCCCGGAGGTTGGGGACCCCTGCCCTATAGGACGGTTTTGAGGCCTTAATGAGATAATCGGCTTAAAGTGCTCATTACAACAGGGCCTGCCAGGGAGGACAGACAAGCCTGAAGCCTCTGTCGAGTGGACTGTACTCCCTCTGCACCAACCTCCAGGCCAGAGGTGTCAGACTGTAATTATCTTTCAGGGCACAGACCCCCATGGTATTTCTGTTGAGTTTATGAGTCTGGGAGATTAGCTGCTCTGAGAAGAAACTCGTCTTCCCTGGCCCGGGGAGGGACGGGGTGCCAGGGTGAGCTGTGTGTGGAAGTGGCCATGAGAGATGCTTTATGGGGCCTGTAAAAGCTGCTGACCCCGCTCTTGGACTTAATGAGATGGACAGGGCCCTGGCAGCCTCCAATAACCTGCAACTCCAGCTGAGCCCAGCTGGCCCGACACGGGGCAGGGACAGGCCTCAGCTCTGCCCTGAGACCCAGGCAGGTTCGGGTGAGGGGTACAGAGGAGGGGGGTGAAGAGGCCCACGCCCCACACGCTGGGTGCAGAAGCACTGGACACAGACCCCAAGCCCTCCCTGCCCAGGTGGGGCGGCATGGGTGCAGAGCCAAACAGACCAGGGCCCGTGGGGTCTTGGACAAGCCAGTTCTTGTCCTGGGCCTGTTTCCTCATCTGTGATGCAGTGATTAGAATCCACCTCTGTGGACTGTCCTGAGATTTGAGGAGAAGAATGAGTGAGCCTGGTGCCCAGATCCAGGCCCCCAGTAAAGTGCTGATAGCTTGGGTCCTCAGCCGAGGTTCGTTTGGGTTTGGGCCTCTGCTCCCCAGAGTGAACTGGGGTGCAGTGTGCCTGAGCTGGGGGGCCAGCAGAGGCTGTGCTGCTTGTGTCTTCAAGAATGGAGAGGAATGTGAGGGGTGGGGGAGGGCAGATGGTGGCGGGGCCTATGCTCAGACTACGCACCCCACTGCCTGGGTGGAGTGCCAGCGTCTCTCTGGGGACCTTCTGCCAGGCTGGCTGGCCAGGACAGGACATGGTCCTTCCCCCCAGCCATGCTCATCTCTCTGTCCATCTGTCCAGGGACCTCCGTCAGCAAATGTCCCTTGGCACTTCCTCAGGGACAGCCCCTTACATTCTGTGTTTTTTCCAATCTTTACGACACTCTGTGCAGACGAGGAAACTGAGGCCAGAGGGGCCAAGCCCCTTGACTCTGAGTAAGGGGCGGACGTAGAAGTCCACCCCATCCAGTGCCCTGTGTCCTCGGCGCCCCCTGCAGGTTCAGGCTGGAACAGAAGGAAAGTGGGGGTTGGGGGACTTCCTAAGCATTAGGTATCTGCCCCTGCCTGGCTCAGCCCTTACAACTCAACCTCAGCTTCCCTGCCCAGCACTCCAGGTCTCCACGGGGGCCAGATCTGGCTCTGAATCTGACTCAGTTTTTGCGTACTCTCTGTTCCTCTCTTCTGCCCCTCCTCCCTCCCCACCCCAACCCCAGCTTTTGTTTTCGAAACAGCAAGGCCAAGTGAGGGTCTCCATGGGGGCTGAAAGCAGTTGAACACATCAAGGAGCCATCCCCCCAGACTCCTCCCTCCTCTCTCCCACCTTGTGAATTGTTCCTTTGCCCACTAACTTCCTTTAAGTCTTTTTTTTTTTTTCTTAAATCAAAATCTGAGCAGTCATCAGACCAATGCATTGCCTTAAGAACGTGGAAGAGATCCCACTTTGAGGGCGCTGGCCTGAGAATCCCATGGACAGAGGAGTCTGGCAGGCTACAGTCCATAGGATTGCAAAGAATCAGACACTACTGAAGCGCTCACTTTGGGTGGGACGGGGCTGGCCCTCCTCTCTCTTGCTCTCAGCTCTGCTTCTGGTGTGACAGACAGTCCTTACTTTCCCACGGGCTGTGTGGGAGGACCTAGTGAGACCCAGAAAAGCCCCTAGCAGAGGGCCTGGCACATGGTAGGACTTACCTAGTAAGACTGATCGCACCCTATGAAGCAGCAGAGTGCAGCGCTGGAGCCCAGCTTCTGGTCCCGGCTTGNGACCCAGAAAAGCCCCTAGCAGAGGGCCTGGCACATGGTAGGACTTACCTAGTAAGACTGATCGCACCCTATGAAGCAGCAGAGTGCAGCGCTGGAGCCCAGCTTCTGGTCCCGGCTTGGCTGGGGTTCAAATCCCAGCTCCTGTGAGATTCCAAGCTGTGTGATCTTGGGTAAAGTGCTCAAACTCTCTGTGCCTCACACACCTGAAATTTGCCCCTCACCGATGAGGCAATTGCCCCACTGTCCCCACCCAACAGAGGAGGAGATGGTGCTCTCACTGCCTGATCCCAGGGGCCTCTGCCTGCTTAACCTGGCTTCCTAACCAGAGGCCACAGAAGGGGTCTGTTACTGGTGGGAGGTACACCAGCCGGGGCCATGGCAGGGTGGGGGTCTGGTCTGGCTGTCCCTCAGAGGCCTGGTGAGCCCTAGCCTCACCAGAGACCCAACTGGACGAGAACTCCAATTAAAGGTAATTCCCCTTTTTCCTACCTTGAAATTCCTATTGATTTCCTCCCTAAATAGAAATTCCCATTGATTCCTTGTCTGTTCAGATTAGTGTCCTTGGCTGTGGCCTTCAGTGCATAATATCTCCCTGCTTCCACCCAGGCCCCAATAACTCTCCCCAAGGTGACCCTGCCAGCCCCCCTGTGCTGGGCCCCATGGTTCCCCAGCTGGGCTGGGGGACAGTGGGTGGAGAGGGGACCTGGACAGGGCTCTGGCCTCCCTCTGGTAGCCATCATCCTACTTCTGCCCATAATGGAGATGAGGAGGGGAGCACAGATGGAGATATCACTAGACTTGGACGTGGAACCACCTTGTCGGACCTGCCTCTGCCCATGAACTGTTGGTCTGTTGCCCCACGGAGACGCACAGAGGCATCAGTGCCAGGAAACAGCCTCCCACATGGTCCAGGGGCAGCCCTGCCTTCCTCCAGGCTCCTCTGCTCACACTGGCTCACAATCACTGGCTGTTACATTTTCAGTTTTGGGAGCTTGTTGATGTCACACTGGTAGCTTGAAATCAACCATGGTGCGAGAATTTATACCATGTAAACTGGCAAATGCAACCACTCAGGGGGCCTCCTGGGTGGCGCCAATGGTAAAGAACCTGTCTGCCAATGCAGGAGACGTGAGAGACCCAGGTTCAATCCCTGGGTTGGGAAGATGCCCTGGAGAAGGAAATGACAACCCGCTCCAGTATTCTTGCCTGGAGAATCCCATCAACAGGCTGTCCCAGAGCCTGGTGGGCTACAGACCATGGGGTCGCAAAGAGTTGGACACAACTGAAGCGACTTAGCACCACTCAGGGTCTCTTTCCTTTTGTCCCAATTGTGAAAGAGAGCCTGTTCTTAAGTGTTACCAGCACACCACTGCCCCAAACTCTGTCACCTGCCTCTCATTCCTACCCAGGAATACTGGGTGCCTCTAGCTTTCTGAACTTTGGGAAGATCCCCTGGAGGAGGGCATGGCAACCCACTCCAGTATTCTTGCCTAGAGAATCCCAGGGACTGGGGAGCCTGGTGGGCTGCTGTCTATGGGGTCGCACAGAGTTGGACATGAGTGAAGCAACTTAGCAGCAGCAGCAGCAGCCTCTCTTTGTTAAATGGGAACGATTGTGCCTCCCGGGCTCACATTCAGGGCCTGGGGAAGGTGGTGGTGTTGGTGATGGGGGCAGGGTGCTCAGCAGAGTATCGCCACAGCCACTGGGACCTCAGGATCAGGTCCTCAGGGCAAGGTGTCTTAATGGCTGTTTTAAGAGCTGAGGTTTATGGAGTGTTGAGGATTTTCCATGTGTGGTCCCCCCATATCCTCCAGCAACCCCATGAGGCTGCTCCTATTAATATCACCAGACACCGCTGCTAAGAGGCAGGGGTGGGGTTTGGTTACTCACCCCAGGGACCCTGCTCCCACCACAATACAAATCACAAGGCTTCCCCTGTCTTCCTGTAGAGCCGATACTCTGTTCAACGTGCAGACATTTTTGTGATGGGTGTAACCTGATTATTTCCTGATTAATCACTCACCATAGCTAATTCACTCTTCCCATTGATCCCAACTCCTCCGGAAGGGTGCCCCCCTCCCTCTGTAGGGGCCACCCCGATGCTGATGGGCACCTCTGAGAGGGCCGGGTGGGGATCTGGTTGAACTTGCTGGGATTCAGTTGGTTGCAAGAGGACAGGTTGTGTGGGTGGCAGAGGCCGTGGTCTATGCAGGCCTGGTGTGGGCGGCATCCTCGTTTTACCTGGCAAACAGTGACCCATCTGGCAGCATCA
>SJYX01006232.1:364123-371287 GCA_006410675.1 Oreotragus oreotragus
ACGGCCTGCCCTCCCCAACATGGGAGGCCAGCAGAGAAAATGGATATCTTCAGACCAGTTAAACGAGGGAAAGAAGAGCTGACCTCTCCTCATGGTTCTTTGGGATGGAAACCAAACCTTCCAGGGGCATCTTTCCGTGGTGGGGCCATTTGGGCCCNCAGTGCCCCTCCTGCGCCCCTTTCCCCACGGCCTGCCCTCCCCAACATGGGAGGCCAGCAGAGAAAATGGATATCTTCAGACCAGTTAAACGAGGAAAAGAAGAGCTGACCTCTCCTCATGGTTCTTTGGGATGGAAACCAAACCTTCCAGGGGCATCTTTCCGTGGTGGGGCCATTTGGGCCTCAGGTTTCAAGTGGCAGCTATGGTTCCTCCAGATGGGATGTTTGGGGGTGAGGAGCCATCCGCTGATGCAGGTGGTGGCCATTTGCTCTGAGAAATGGGTACTTTTCGAGTGTGTGTGCTGCCCAGGACTCTGGGCAGGCAGCCACCAGAGGGGAGCCAGGAGAACAGGGGAAGCTGGAGAGGGTAACAAGAACAGGAGTTGCTTGGAGTCTGGGTGATGAGAGTCCTCAGCAAGGTGTGACAAACATGGCTTTTCCTGGTGTTTGCAAAGTGCTTTCGCATTGGCCCTCTCCTGGGGTCCCTCGGCTCCCTTAGCAATAAGCTGGAGAGGGTAACAAGAACAGGAGTTGCTTGGAGTCTGGGTGATGAGAGTCCTCAGCAAGGTGTGACAAACATGGCTTTTCCTGGTGTTTGCAAAGTGCTTTCGCATTGGCCCTCTCCTGGGGTCCCTCGGCTCCGTTAGCAAAGAGGGAGCTGGGAGGGGAGGGGAAATGCAGGCCTGGGGAGCCAGAGAGACCTACTTTGGAGTCCCAGTCCTGTGTGACCTTGCACAGTCCCTTGCCCTTTCACTTCCCTAGTATTCTTCTCTGTAAAGCGGCAGTAAGTGAGGCACCAAACTCGAAGGACTGTTCTGAGGATTCAATCAGATTGTGCAGAGAAAGGACCCAGCACAGTGCCGGGCACAGAGAAAGTCTGGGACTTGCTGGCTTCCGTGACAATAATAAGGATTATTGCTCTGTACTAGAGTCCTTGACATTCACAACAACCCCGTTTCACAAAGGAGGAATCTGAGGCGGAGGGAGTGCCATCTTTTCGGTGTTTGCTAAGCTCACTCCCTTCTGAGATCGGTCTCCTCAGCCCCTGCACTTCCCTAGTGGCCCAGTGGGAAAGAACCCACCTGCCGATGCAGGAGATGCGGGTTCGATCCTTGGGTCGGGAAGAGCCTCTGAAGTAGGAAATGGCAACCCACTCCAGTGTTCTTGCCTGGAGAATCCCATGGACAGAGGAGCCTGGTGGGCTACAGCCCATGGGGTCACACAGACTCTTGCATGGCTGAGTGACTCAGCAGGCATGCGTGCTTCTCGGTCCCAGGGGTGGCCTGGGCAGTGACGGAGCCAGAGGACACCCGAGTGTCGGCATCTGGAGCCAACTAGAGTCTCTTTCCAGGAACTGGAAGTTTGCGTTTGAGTCACAGAGTCTGGCCGGCTTCTGTTGGGTGTCTGAGGGTATGTAGGGCTAAGGCCAGGCGGCACGCAGAGAGAGGAGAATGAAGCAGAAAGCCCGAGTGAAGGCAGGGAGCAGGCTTGCTCTCTGAACCAGTGCCCGTCTGTTCAGGCCCTGCTGCCTCGTGGGGTCCGGCTGCCTGTCCCACCACTTTCAGGGTCCTGGCAACACCAGTCCCCGTTTCCCCATCCTTACCACCTCTTGGCCAGGGGGTAAGGGCTGTGTTCTCGTAACCAAGGGATGCCTGAGCACAGCCATGGCGGTTCACACCTGCAGGCACAGCACTGGGGTCCAGCAGTGACAAGACAGACCTGGTCCCTGCCTTCTGAGCAGGGAGGTAGAATTTGAACACGTGTCCAATAACCCTTGAGTCGTGGTTGACCCAAGCACTGTGTGTAGTGAGAGACTAAAGGCGACTGGCCTGGTTTTGTGGGAGCTGGTCAGGGAAGGGCTCTCACAAGTCTCCTGGGGTGAGCTCTGGGCACGGACACAGCATTTGATTGGCTGTTAGTCAGCCAGGAAATGGCCCAGATGAAGTGGGGGACCCAGGATACCAGCTTCCTCCACCCACTAAGGCTGCCAACATCCTGGGGCCAGAGAACAAAGCCCTGTAGCATCAGGAAGCCTTGGTCCTCGGAAAGCTTGGTGAGGCCGAGGCTTAGACCAGGGGATGTCCTGCGCTCAAACTGAGTGCTTTACTGCTGATTCAGCTCCTGATTTAAACTAGGCACGTACGAGCGTCCCTGCCCACACGGCCTTGGGATCGCTGGCCAAGTCCGTGGAGGATGAGGCCGTGTCAGTGGTGCAATCTGGTTTGGAACACATGGCTTACTTCCCCAAGCCCATGGGATGATGTAGGGTGGGGGTGCTGGAGCAGGAGAAGGGGTGACACCCTCTCTGGCTCCAACTCTGAGGGAATTGTTACTATTACTACTCATAAGAACTACCCTGTTTTGGGAACTTGCTACATAGCAGGCAGTGTGCTAAGGGCTCTGTGTAAGTCAGGGGTCCCCAACCTCCGGGATCTAATGCCTGATGATCTGAGGTGGAGCTGATGTAGTGATAATAGAAATGAAGCACGCAGTAAGTCTTACACGCTTGAATCATCCTGAAACCATCCCTCACCCTGGTCCATGGAAAAACTGTCTTCCTTGAAACTGGTCCCGGGTGCCAAAAGGGTTGGGGATCATGGCATATATGACCTCAGTGATGCCACCCAGCTACTCAATAAGATAGAAACTGGTAATATCCCCATTTTACAGATGAATAAACAGAGGCCCAAGTTTACTGTGCTAGTTTGGATGCCGATTCAGCAGATCTTTGACTGCACTCCCAGCACGGGTGAGGTGTGTGTCCCTGACCTGCTGAGCGTGGCCACGTAACTCATTGTCGCCGGCGCAATGTTATGGATGTGACGTGAGCGGTGCTTTGAAGGCGCTGATCGGTCTCACTTGGCTTGTGCTGTCCTGTCATCTCCACGGGAACATGCCCTGTGCAGACGTTGGTTCTAGAATGCAAAGAGACCCAAAGGGCAGGCTTGAATCTGACTCTCAGCCTGAAGCAGACGCTCTTAGCCGAGCCCTGCTTAGACTGCCTAAACCACAGCCAACCTGCAGACCCACGAGTGTGGCAATATATAGGTATGACTGTAAGTTACTGAGTTTTGAAGTACTTTGTTATGCAGCGTTCCTGCGGCCATAGCTGACCAATCCTGTTGCACAATCAGGAGTGACTGAGCTGAGATTTAAACTGAAGTGCTTCTGACCAGAAAATGTAAATTGAATCCTTATGATCTGCAGTTTATCAAATCAGAAGATGTAGGTGAAGTTTTTGGCAGAGTGCAAGGCCCTTCATCAATAGTTATAGGTAGCAGCATTAATATTTGTATTCTCATTGTTGCCATCGGTAAAGAGCCAAGGAAACCCAGAGCATCACGGGCTGCTGGAAAGGCCATCGTCCGCAGTGCTGGGGGAGGGCCCTGGGGGGCCACTATGGCTCCTATCCGGATTTTGCAGCAGAGCCAGAGTTACCTGTCTGGTGGCCGAGATGTCTGAGCAGTCTCCACCCGCTTCAGCGTCCCCATGGGGGTGAGGAGCAGACGAGAAGCATGGGCTCAGGAGTCAGATCTTGGTTGGAATTCTAGCCCACCACTTGCTGGCTGTACACTTGGGGCAGTTCCCTCTCTCTGAGCCTCAGTTTTCTCATCTGTTAAATAGGAGTGAAGGTCAAAGTTTTCTTGTAGGACTGTCGTGAGGATCAAATGCGATTGTTACTGAGGAAGTTTAGCAACCAACCAACCAAAAACATACATACATACCTACCTACGTACACAGACTAGGGCGCCAAGAGGACTGGTGCTTGGAGCCCACGTGCAGTGCCTCCAGGGGTCACCCGGGCACCTTGGGAGAACTGGGGGCTGTGAGTGGTACAGGCTGGGGCTGGAGAGAATGGCCCTTCTGTGGCTGCTGTGGTGACTCCACCGTGACCCTCGGGATGGTTTCCTTCAGATCTGGGAGAGTTAGCCAATGCCCCTGAATCTGGCCCTGGCAGGCAGAGTCCTCCCCAGTACACGTGCACCCCAATCCTGGTGCAGCCAACACAGCCTGGTCTGCCTGGCCTTCAGTGGTCTCTTGAAGTGCCTGGTCCAGCCTGACACCCAGGGTCCCCTGCTCACCCCAAACTCCTATGCCAGCACCTCAGACCTTTGCAGGGGATTAGCTGTGCCCCTGATTGGCATGCTTTTTCATATTTGAATAGTAAAAAGAGCATCATGGCCCCTGGCCTCCCTTCAACGTGCCGAGTGCCCTCCCTCAGCTCTTCTCCCAGCTCCCAGGTCTTAGTTTTAAGTCACTTCCTGCGGAAGTCATCCTATATCCCCCTAGACTAGCATACACCTCACAGTTCCCTGCCTTTCCTGCTATTCTCTTCCCTCCCCATGCCTCTCTCCCCCACTGCTGCCAATACAGCTGGTTCTTACAATGGTGGGAATGACTTACTCTTGTCTACAGCAGAGGCAAAGACAAGGGGAGGAGAAGAATGTTTCTCAGGCACTTGCTGCTGCCAGGCATTGTGCACACATGACCTCATTTTGTCCACACCAAAGGTTGGCTGTTAGAGGGATTATCCCCATTGAGCGGATGAGGAAACTGAGGCTTAGAGAGAGGAACTCAGGGCGGCCTGACACTGACATCTGGTCCCCCGACCCCTCTCACTCCTGGGTCCTCAGCACCCTGTGCCCTGAGGCCCAGCTCACCCCCTCTCTTAATTGTAATTCAACTACTTGTGATATTTTGGTACCAATTAATATTGATTTTACAATTGGTTTACGGAGATGTTGTTTTATTACTAATATATTTAATGTGCAAATCAATAAGAACACTTGCTTGGCCCTCTCCCTGGAAGGTAATAAAATCAAATATCTCAGGGGTAAAATGCTATCCGAGCCGTGAATGGCAAAGCAGATGCTTAATGTAATAGTTAAAGACGAGGCCGGGGGCTTGGCAAAGCCCATCTGCCCCCAGCCGGCTCTCAAGGCTGCCAGCGAGGGGGCCCCCTGGGCTCTAGACCTGCTGGGGAGGCTGCATTGTGGTTGCCTTGGGCTGTGGTGCAGGGGTGGGGATTGAGGGGGGCCGGCAGGGGACCACGGCTTTCGGGGAGCTGCTCCGCATAGGCCTGCTCTCACTGCCTGTCCTCTCTTCCCCTTCCTCCCCTTTCTCCTCCCTCTTTCCTTCCCTCTCTCTCCCCCAACCCCCGCTTCCTTTCTGTTTATTCATTCTTTCATTCATTTAGTTGTTTATCTGATCATTTGTTTGCTCTCATATTTTCCCATCCCTCCCTCCCTCCGTCCCATTNTTCCTTCCCTCTCTCTCCCCCAACCCCCGCTTCCTTTCTGTTTATTCATTCTTTCATTCATTTAGTTGTTTATCTGATCATTTGTTTGCTCTCATATTTTCCCATCCCTCCCTCCCTCCGTCCCATTTTTCCTTCATTCATTCAGTGATTTTTGGATTTCTGTTCATTCCTTTCTATATTGTTCTGTATTCATCCACTCTTGTATTTAGTCCTCAGCTTGTTGGTTTGTTCCTTCACTGATTTGCTCAGTCACCCAGCAGCTATAAACGGAGCACTCACTCTGAGAGTGACTGTTGCTGTGGGTTGGGGTGGGCCTTTGGACCAGGTGCATGGCCCCTGCCCACCTCCTGGAGTCACAGTCAGATAAGGGAGCTGGCTGCCTTTGTTCCGCTCCAGCCCCCTTCTCTTTCTCCCGTGTCCAGTGGCAAAGGCTGGAGCAGAGGGACCCTGAGGTGCCTTTGTCCCTTGGGGTCTTCCTGCACTCAGTGTTTCCAGAACACCCACCATGCCCATGTGGGAACTGTCCTCACCTCCTAGCTAGGGAAAGAGGCCCAGAGGCATGAAGGCCCTTCTCAGGCTCAAACAGGTGGAGACATTAGAGCTGGGATCTGAATCTGGGCCTGTGTGACTCTGAAGTCTGTGCTTTCCCTGTCACTGAGGCAGGGTGGTTGGGGGCACAGACCCTGGGGCCAGACCTGGGTTCTAATCTTGCTCCTGCCCCCACCAGCCTTGGTATCCTCCTCCGTGAGAGTGGGTCTAATCACGGCAGTGAGCTCTGACTTGTGAAGGGTCCAGTCTTCTGGATGTGGCCATTGGCAATGAACAAGTCCTTCCTGAGACTCTGCTGTTAGGAGGCTGTGGTGTGCCTTCGGGTCAGGAGGAGTCTCTGTACAGCCTTCTGGGACAGGACGTGTCATAACTCCCCCTCTTTTAGGGTCCTCTAAGGCCCAGATCTGCTGGGGTACAGGGATGGGGTGGGCATGGGGGCAGGGAGCTGGAGCCCAGCTCCCCTGCTGTGATTTATGGGGGAGCCAGTAGTGAAGCTAGCTGGCAGTAAATAATCAGACATGAAATCTTACCATTTAATTAACGAAAAATAAATGACCAAGGGCCCTCGGAAGAAGGGAGTCCTGGCCACTGTGGAGGCAGACACTGCCGTGGGCTCAGCGTGGAGCCACTCACTTGCTCATCGTTCATTCATTTGCATCATTCATTCCCATGGGCACAGCCTTTGCTGTTCTGATGGAATGTTATCACACCCATCTTGCAGACAGGGAAGCTGAGGCCCAGAGAGAGGAATGGATTTGCTGAGAGTTCCAAGGGAGTCAGTAAGTGACCTAGGATTTGATCTTGTGGCCGCTGAACCCAGGGCTGCAGCCCACAGTCCTCCTCCTTGTCCAGACCTGTCCATCTCTCCAGATCCTTCTGTTGCCCTCCTTGCCCAGGAAGGCCTCCTGGGCTGCTCTTGCCCAAGGTGCCACTGAGTAACCCCAGATCTCGGGCAGCTGGGGCAGAGCTTGGTCCCAAGCCTTCCTTGCCTCTCCTCGACCTGCGTGGGTGGAGAATCTTTTCAGTTGAAGACAACATCAACCCATACCTCCAAGTGTATTTCTGTACAAATTTACTCCCTTAGTGGGAAATAAAAGATTCATAGGGCGATGGGAGGACTGGCCCCAGGAGCAAACAGAAAAGTGTGTGTGTGTGTGTGTGTGTGTGTGTGTGTGTGTGTGTGTGTGTGTGTGTGTG
>SJYX01006232.1:375713-395587 GCA_006410675.1 Oreotragus oreotragus
TTTTTTTTTTTTTTTTTTTGATACCTTGTTCTTAACTTGAAAGGTAGCTAACGTTTTGGAGCCCTTTGCATGTACCAGAGAAGAGTTGCATGTAATGATCTCATTTGGTCTTCACAACAGCCCTGTAGTAGTCTTAGTATCTCCATTTTCCAGCTTAGGCTTGTAAGGCCCAGAGAGGGGCAGTGACATCCCCAAGACACACAGCTCTTTAAGTAGCCCACGTGGGACTGAAGTCATGTTTGTCTGAGCCCAAACCCAGGGTCTTTGTCCTCTTTATTTGCTGTTTTCCTGTTCGTGAACTGGCAGGGTCAGGGCAGCCTTTGACCCTGGGAAATGGACAGTTCCTGCAGGTTCAAGAAGAAGGGCTAGTGTGAGTGGGAAAGAAGATGGGTCAGATGGAGAAGGTGGGGGCTGCCCACTGTAGTCTGGCTTTGGCTGCACCAAAGCTTTGTTTGGAGATGCCTGGGAGCACGTGCTCTGTGTGAGACTAACCTGGCTTTGCATCATGGCTCTGCTGCCCGTTTTCTTTGTGGCCCTGGACAAGCTCCCTCCCCTGGGTGAGGGATCACTGTGGGGCCCACCTTCCAGGGTTGGGGAGGGGATTACATGAGATCATTCAGGTCTGTGCTCAGCAGAACCTACCCGGTATACAATAAGTGCCAAGTAAACGGGAGCCAATATTGTTTCTCTAGTATCAGGACTATAAAGAAAGCTGAGCACTGAAGAATTGATGCTTTTGAACTGTGGTGTTGGAGAAAACTCGTGAGAGTCCCTTGGACTGCAAGGAGATCCAACCAGTCCATCCTAAAGGAAATCAGTCCTGACTGTTCATCGGAAGGACTGATGCTGAAGCTGAAACTCCAATACTTTGGCCACCTGATGCAAAGAACCGAGTCATTTGAAAAGACCCTGATGTTTGGAAAGATTGAAGGTGGGAGGAGAGGGGGACGACAGAGGAGGAGACGGTTGGATGGCATCACCAACTCAATGGACATGAGTTTGAGTAATCTCTAGGAGTTGGTGATGAACAGGGAGGCCTGGTGTGTTGCGGTCCATGGAGTCGCAAAGAGCTGGACACAACTGAGTGACTGAACTGAACTGAGTATCAATATTCTACCAAAAGTAAAAGTGAAAGTCCCTCAGTCATGTCTGACTCTTTGTGACCTCATGGACTATACAGTCCTCGGAATTCTCCAGGCCAGATTACTGGAGTGGGTAGCCCTTCCCTTCTCCAGGGGATCTTCCCAAGCCAGGGGTCACACCCAGGTCTCCCACATTAACACAAACTCTTTTTTTGCAGGATTATTGTATGAATTTGGGTTTGTATGAATTGTATTGTATCGTATGAATCAGAGATAATATATTCAAAACACCTAGACGATCACCTGGTATGCGCTGGGCACTTCACAAACGTAGAGCTTATTTCTTCCTTGTAAAACATATATTTATTTACGTGCATATACACACTGAAGAAAGTCTGGGAGGAGAATTACCAAAATACCAACAGTGATTCCTCCCCGCCCCCCAGGATTTCAGCTGATATTTTTCTTTTGTGTGATTTTCTGTGTTTTCTGCATCTTTATCCACAAGGAGATGTCATATTTGCATCTGGAAAACCAGAAACAACAGAAGCTGCCACGGCCAGGCAGGCGGGGCCCTCTTCCACCCAGCCCCCCGGCCGTGGATGCTCATCCTCCAGGAGAAGGGGACCCAGACAGCTGCCCTGTCCTCCGTGACCGAAGGCCCTGGACCCCTGGGCCTCAATACTTGGGGACTGGTATTTCCATCTCAGGCTCCTCGCCTCGGGCATCCATTGAGGGATGTCCAGGGTGGGTTATGACCAAGAGACACTCCTCACGCTTCCTTAAAGCTGAGGACACCTCCAGGGCAGCCACCATGGTTCCAGCCCCCGTTCCCCCAACCTCAGGCACACCCCGGTTTCTTCCTTCCCACCCCAGGACAACCCTGCCCCTCCTTGCCAATTGGCATATGGAATGTGGAGACAATAGAAGCTGAGTGTAACCACTGTTTACAGAAAAAAAATGGTACAAGATTTATTTATTGGAAGGTGACTGAGGAATATGAATTCTACACTCCATTTAAAATGCTTTTTATTTCTCTCAGCCTTGGGGCTCAGAGTACATCTAATTTCACCCACAGCTATAATTCTCTACCAAACAGTTCCTGCTGCTCCTCTGGGGTCCCCAGGAACCAAGTAAGTTTATGTCTGCCACTGCTGAGGCGCAGGCAGGGGCAGTGACGGCTACGTGCCAGTGTGCACGGGACCCTCCTGCCCACACCACCCCCCAGCCCCGAGGTGCAGGCCTCTGTGCCCAAGACGGGCTGGGCCCAAATGGGTCCACGTGGTGCCTGTGGCACCAGGCCCTGAGCCTCGGGCTGGCCTGAAAGCGAGCAGGCAGGCAGCCCATATCTCACGCTGGACGTGTTGATTGCTCCAACCTCAGAGCTAACAAACAATTAGTTTGTTAGTATATTTATCCCCCGAACATTGGAGCCTGTGATTACAAATCCAATAGTGGGATTGTGGCAGCATTTGGAGATAAATCTGTGCTCCAGGCCTGACGGTGTCAGCCATGGGGGTGGGGACAGTGGCTGGGGAAGGGGAGACATTAGGTGGCCTTGTCTGCCTGTCCCTGTGGCTGGTTGGTTTTTTTTTTTTTTCCAGTTGCTTGTCTGTCTGGATGTGTCTCAGCCAGCTTGTCTGTCTGGCCCCTTGCTGGCCTTCCTGCCTGGCACTCTGTCCTCCCCTCTATGCCACCCCCAGGGCGGCAGAAGTACCTTGGACGATGCCGCAGCTCGAGTTGCTGAGGTTCTCCCTGGAGAGACAGTGGCCCCCAGGCTGGCGATCAGAGGGGCGGGTGGGGAGAGCGCGTGGGGCCTCAGGGAGGAAGGCACTGTGCCTGCTGGAGGTCGAGGAGGCGCCGTGGGCGCCGGCCAGTGGCGGCTCCCTCTTCCTCTCCTTTGCCTTTCCCAGCCTCTTTCCTCAGGGCTCCCTATCTTGGAAACAGAACCCCAACCCCTCCCTAGGATACCCACCCCCTCTTCCTACCATCATAATGTTCTTCACTTGTGCAGATTTGGACCACTACCCCCAATCCCTTCTTTGGTGCCCAGTAGATCCAGTTGCCCCTGGAGATGCTGTAATGGACACCTGTCCTTCCCATCTCTCAGCTCCCTGAGTACCCCTGGACTCCCTTCCCTTTGTGACTTCTTGAGCTTTCCATGGCCCAGCAGCCCCTGGACTGGGCTCCATCCCCTCTGAGTGAGTCTCCCCAACTCCCTTGGGTCCCTCTTGCTCAGCTGGCTTCTTAACTGCAGCTGTCCCCGGGGGCCAGCTCTCTAGCCCCTGTCCTGCTCTCTCTCCTCACTCTTCCTATAGGAGCTCCTTCCTCCCATCACAGCGTCCAGCCACCCAGCCTCGTCCCCCTAGGACCACAGAGATCCCCATATCTCTGCCTCCAGCCCCGAGCTCTCCCATAGACCTGCGGTTTCTAGGCTCTTCATCCTGCGGTGGCCCTCAACTCGGGGTCCAGCCAGCCCCAACAGCCCACTGACCATCAAGCTAGACCCTGGGGGTGGTTGGTCATCCTTGATGAGACCTTCTGCTTTGCGCCCAGCCAGGGAGTTACCCAGGCCTGGCAAGTTTCTTCCAAAGCTTCCACATCTGATCTCCTCTCTTCCTGTCACTGTCGTCAGTCAGCCACAGACAGATATTTCTCCCTGGCTTGTCTTCAGCAGCCTCCCCATTGGCCCCTCAGCCCAGGAGCATGCCCCATAAGCCCTGAAATTTATCCAGATGTCCTGAACCTCAGAGGGGAACACAGGCAAATCTGTAAAATGGGGATAGTAATTCTCGCCTCTTAGGGAGGTTGGTAGGACTTAATGAGAGCTCAGTGATTTTTAGCGGCCAACATATATTAAGCTTTTACTGTGAGTCTAGAGCCCTGCTGGGCTTCCTTGCTGGCTCAGCAGTAATAAACCTGCCATGTTGGAGACACAGGAGGTGGGGGATTCGATCCCTGGGTCAGGAAGATCCCCCAGAGGAGGGAATGGCAACACACTCCAGTATTCTTGCCTGGGAAATCCCACGGACAGAGGAGCCTGGCAGGCTAGAGGCCATGGCATTGCAAAGAGCTGGATACAACTGAAGAGACTGAACGTGAGCCCCCTGCCAGGAAATGTACCCGGTGGTCTTATTTCATTTTCACAAGAACTTTGTGAAATAGTTAATCTGTTCATCTCCCATTTCAGATGTGGAAACCAAGACTCAGAGTTAAATGCCCAAGGTCAGAAGATCGTAACTGGTGGGGGGAGGATTTCAGTGTGGGTCTGCTCTATTCCCAGGCTGTGCTCTCAACGGCCTTCTGTGCTTCTCAGGGGTGCCCGTTCCAGCACCAGCCCCATACCTGGCCCTCAACAGTGGTCAGGGCTAGCAACCACTTTTCCTCTGAGGTCTGGAGCTTTCTGAGGGCGCTGTAGGGCTCTTACGGTTTGTGAAGAGGAATTTCAGGGCGCTGACCAGGGCTTGGACTCTCATCCACCAAAGTCATTGACATAATTCTCACACTGTAAAATCCACCTTTTAAACATGGGCATTCAGTGGTTTTTAAAATTTGTTATTTTTACTTAAAACTTTTTATTATTTATTTGGCTGCATCAGGTCTTAGCTGTGGCACGTGGGAGTGTCAATCATCCTTGAGGCATGCGGGATCTTGTTTTAGTTGGGGGATGCACGATCTTTTAGTTGCAACATGCGAACTCTTAGTCGAGATGTGAAGGATCTAGTTCCCATACCAGGGATTGAATCCAGGCCCCCTGCATTGGGAGAGTGGAGTCTTAGCCGCTGGATCACCAGGGAAGTCCTAGTGGTTTTTAGTATATTTACAAGGTAAACAGAAGGGGCTTCCCCAAAGGCTCACTAGGTGAAGAATCTGCCTGCAATGCAGGAGACACAGGAGACATGGGTTTGATCCCTGGGTTGGGAAGATCCCTGGAGGAAGAAATGGCAACACACTCCAGTATTCTTGCCTGGAGAATCCCATGGCCAGAGGAGCCTGGCAGGCTACAGTCCATAGGGTCACAAAGAGTCAGACGTGACTGAACACACAGCACACACAGACAGAATTTCTGGGGTTTACAGTCTAAACCTATGTGTGAGTCCTCTGCCTGTAAATGTCTGACCCTGGGTGAGCCAACTGCTTCTCTAATATCAAGAGTTTTATCTGCAAAACGGAAGTGATAATAGCACTTACCTCATTGGTTTTGTTGGAAAATCAACTGGGATAATGTCTGTAGAGGGTTTATCACAGACCCTGGTACACAGTCTATGCCAGGGATAAAGACTTCACTTTTGGACCATTTCTCAGTCCACTGTGGATCCTAGTCTGGGATAGTCCAGGGACAGGGAGCTTGAAGATGCCCTCAGGGCAAAGGAGTAGGTCTGCCTTTTAACTTCTCAACAGTCTATTCTATAAAATAATTTCTTTAGATCTAGAACTTACCGATAAATCAATAACTCTGATCCCATGTAGTCTCAGTCTCCAGATAAATGTCCTCTTGGATCTTCTGGTTAGACTGTGAAAGGGTCAAGTGTGCGGTTTGACGAGCCCGTCAGCACCCTGAACAGATACTTGCTGCTGTCCGTGGTGCTGACAGCTTTCAGGCCTGCTGCTCACCTTGGAGATGTGGTTACTCAGGGACTAGAGGGAATGTCTGAAAGCTTTATGTGTGTGTGAATGCATGGGAGTGGGTTTACATGTGTGTGTGTGTGCATGTGCACATGTGTACACGCACACTTGTGCACACATGTGTGGGGTGGGAGGGACATGGATCAGATAGCAATTGACCTCCATAAGGTCAAAGAATGTTCAAACTGCCTTACAATTTTGCTCATTTTACTTGCTAGCGAGGTAATGTTCAAAATCCTCAGGTTAGACTTCAGCAGTACATGAATCAAGAACTTCCAGATGTAGAAGCTGGATTTAGAAAAGGCAGAAGAAGCAGATATCAAGTTGCCAACATCCATTGGACCACAGTGGGGAGAAAAAACAACAAGGGAATGCCAGAGAAACATCTACTTCTGATTCATTGACTCTGCCAAAGCCTTTCACTATGTAGATCACAGCAAACTGGAAAATTCTTAAAGATATGGGAATGAGACCCCCTTACCTGAATCCTGAGAAACCTCTTTGCAGAACAGAAAGCAACAGTGAGAACCAGACATGGAACAATGGACTGATTCAAAATTGGGAAGAGTATGTCAAGGCTGCATATTGTCACCTTGCTTATTTAACTTATATGGCAGAGTACATCATGTGGAATGTCAGGCTGGATGAATCACAAGCTGGAATCAAGATTGCCCAGAGAAACAACCTCAGATATGCAGATGCTATCACTCTAATGGCAGAAAGTAAAGAGGAACCAAAGAGCCTCTTAATGAAGGTGAAAGAGGGGAGTGAAAAAGCTGGCTTAAAACTCAACATTCAAAAAACTAAGATCATGGCATCCAGTGCCATCACTTCATGACAAATAGATGGGGAGAAAGAGAAAACAGTGACATTTCATTTTCTTGGGCTCCCAAATCACTACAGGTGGTGACTACAGCCATGAAATTAAAAGACACATGCTCCTTGGAAGAAAAGCTATGACAGACCTACACAGCATATTAAAAAGCAGAGACATCACTTTGCTGACAAAGGTCTGTGTAGTCAAAGCTATGATTTTTCCAGTAGTCATACACATATGTGAGAGTTGGACCATAAAGAAGGCTGAGCACTGAAGAATTGATGCTTTCAAATTGTGGTGATGGAGAAGACTCTTGAGAGTCTCTTGGACAGCAAGGAGTTCAAACCAGTCAATCCTAAAGGAAATCAACCCTGAATATTCATTGAAAGGATTAATGCTGAAGTTCCAATACTTGAGCCACCAGATGTGAAGAGTCGACTCTGGAAATGAATTTGGGCAAACTCTGGGGGATAGTGAAGGACAGGGAAGCCTGATGTGCTGCAGTCCATGGGGTTGGAAAGAGTCAGACAGGACTGAGCAACTGCACAATAGCAAGGCGACTTAGGACTCCTCCTTCAATCCTGCAGGCACTGGAGACCCTGAGCCAGGGTGAATAGAGGTTGGCTGGAGGAAGAGTAACATCTTAAGATGACTGCCCCAAACTTCTAGGAAGTCCTCTCTATGCTAGGAGAACCTGAGAAAAGCCAATTCCCACTCTTCAGTGGTTGGGACCATACAGTGTCTTATTATAGCAGGTTGTAGGGGACACTGCTCTAGTCTTCCTCTAGCGTTAGTCATTCAGTCATGTCTGACTCTGCAACCTCAGGGACTACAGCCCACCAGGCTCCTCTATCCATGGAATTCTGGCAAGAATACTGGAGTGGGTGGCCATTCCCTTCTCTAGGGAATCTTCTTGACCCAGGGATCAAACCCAAGTCTCCTGCATTGCAGGCAGATTCTTTACCATCTGAGCCACCAGGGAAGCCCAGTCTTCCTCTGAGTGGNATGGAATTCTGGCAAGAATACTGGAGTGGGTGGCCATTCCCTTCTCTAGGGAATCTTCTTGACCCAGGGATCAAACCCAAGTCTCCTGCATTGCAGGCAGATTCTTTACCATCTGAGCCACCAGGGAAGCCCAGTCTTCCTCTGAGTGGGGGACCAAATGAGAGATGGAGCCCCCTCAGCTCTTTGCAGTGTCTTCTAGGCCTTGTCTTGGAGCAAGTGAGGGTTGGCAGGGTGTGACACCAGGGCTTTCTTCACCTGCCCAGGAGATTTGTGATCTGTCTCCTGTCTCTGTGTCTAACTTCAGGGCTAAAGACTATAGCTTCTCTTCCTTCCCCTTCTGGAGAAACTTGGTTTGTGGGCTGGGCCCCCTGATTTAATTCAAGTCCCTGCTGATGTGGGAGCAGGCCCCCAGACTAGCCCACCTTCCTGTGGCTAGGACCCTCTCACTAGGGGTTGCCAGCATTTCCCCAGGACCTGGGAATCGGGCTGGCTCACTCTGATCTGGTGTATGTCTGGGAGAGCACTCAATGCCCCAAACCAGCAACTCTGAGACCCTGCTCATCCCACCTGAGATCACTTTAGACATAGGCTGTGGTCGTATTTGTTTTGCTCTTAGCTATTCCTGTGCTCATCTGCCCCTGATTCCTGCCGGGAGCTTCCTGATTGCTGGAAAGCTGAGGCTACACAAAATAAACTCTTCTCTTTCCCCATCGCCATAGTCCTCGTCTCCTCATCTCACACTGGGATGCTTGCCTTTGGGGACGGGGTCCATTTCCCCCACACTTCCTCTAATAGTTAAAAAACAGTTTTTAGAAAACCCCAAAAAAGACTTCATGATCCATTAACAGGCTATAGGACAGACCCAATAGGATGCGTAGATCAGTTTTGGTGACTGCGAGAGGCGTTTGATATATGGTTATTTTTATCTATGCGAGATGTGACTCCATATGGGGCTAAATCTGTATGTACTTTCTCTGTGATTGTGTGTGTGCATGTGCACGCATGCACGCGTGTGTGTGCAAGAGAAAGAGAGCTGTCTCCTTGGGTGAGACTAGATGATGTCAAGAAATAAGTCTCAGCCTCTTTCTCTCTTCCTCCTCTCTCTCTCTCTCTCTGCTTTGTGAAAGCACATTTATGTGTATCATCCGTTTTCCTAAAAGCTCAGAGTGCAATGCGCTGGGTGTGGCTGTGTGTCCTCTCCCAACATAAGCTATGTCCATGTACACGGGCCGTGGCAAGTGTGTGTGCACGTGTGGGCCGTGCCCATCATTTAGGTTCCTGTCTCTCTGCCTCTCCATCTCATGCAGCGAGCACATGCCAGTGTCTGTGGGGATGTGATCCTGGCATCCTGCCAGAAACCAGTTTCCTTCACCGAACCAAGTTGCTGACTTTCCCCCCGGAATGGCAAAGTTGTTTCTTTGAAACGCTTCCAGCACCTGGCTTAATAGACCTTCCTGTGAGCATATTCCCAGTTCCGCACTGCTCCCCAGTGACTGGGGACCTTTTGTCAAGCACATATGAAATTAAGTGAAATAAAAATCATATTAAAAATTATTACCATCTAACAGCCATTAGTCTGCACACTGCTGTCAGCCTGTGATGGATTCCTCACTTACTTCAATGAATGTTCTAACGACAGTGATAAAATCACTCAGAAAAAAATAGAATAAACTGTTAACCCTCTCCCCATCGACACTTGTTTTTCTTTGAGAAAAATACAATAAGAGCTCCTGGTAGAAGAGATTGAGCCATATGTGACTCTTTATTTTCTTAAAAAATATTTCTTTAGCTGGCTGCGTCGAGTCTCTGTTGCGGCGCGTGGGCTTTGCCACTGTGGCCCATGGACCCTCTATTTGTAATGAGCAGGCATAGAACCCTCCCCACAGGTTGTGGGATCTTAGCTCCCTGACCAGGGATCCAACCTGAATCCCCTGCATTGCCAGGCATCTTCTTAACTGCTGGACCACCAGAGAAATCCCTATTTGTGACTCTTCAGATAGAAAAGTGAGCTGGGTGTGGGGCACTAGGCTTTGACCCCCTAATTTTGAGAGAGAATTTTGCTCTAGGCTCTAGACATCAGCCCTACTTTCTGAGCTCTGAGTTGAGATTTGGATTCTGGTTGAATTGGTCTGAGTCAGGTCAGGTGGGGCTTAGTCCATGTTCTTTAAACTTTAAAGTAGGTTAACTTATTTAGAAAGATTTATTATACATTTACATCTGATAGGATGGCCCAGATGGACCATTATATGTATCTGAGCTGAGGCAGTGACCAAGGGGATGGGGAGACCAGGCAAATTAGAAAGATGCCTTAAAGGTAAAGACAAGATTAGCTAGCGGGTTTTATATGAAGTAGAGAGAGTGAGGTATCATGATGTTAATTGTGGAAGTGACTAGAAGTTGTTCAGTTGCTCAGCTGTGTTTGACTCTTTGCGACCCCATTGACTGTAGCATGCCAGGCTTCCCTGTCCATCACCAACTCCTGGAGCTTGCTCAAACTCATGTCCATTGATGGACGACAGAGGAGGAGACGGTTGGATGGCATCACCAACTCAATGGACATGAGTTTGAGTAATCTCTAGGAGTTGGTGATGAACAGGGAGGCCTGGTGTGTTGCGGTCCATGGAGTCGCAAAGAGCTGGACACAACTGAGTGACTGAACTGAACTGAGTATCAATATTCTACCAAAAGTAAAAGTGAAAGTCCCTCAGTCATGTCTGACTCTTTGTGACCTCATGGACTATACAGTCCTCGGAATTCTCCAGGCCAGATTACTGGAGTGGGTAGCCCTTCCCTTCTCCAGGGGATCTTCCCAAGCCAGGGGTCACACCCAGGTCTCCCACATTAACACAAACTCTTTTTTTGCAGGATTATTGTATGAATTTGGGTTTGTATGAATTGTATTGTATCGTATGAATCAGAGATAATATATTCAAAACACCTAGACGATCACCTGGTATGCGCTGGGCACTTCACAAACGTAGAGCTTATTTCTTCCTTGTAAAACATATATTTATTTACGTGCATATACACACTGAAGAAAGTCTGGGAGGAGAATTACCAAAATACCAACAGTGATTCCTCCCCGCCCCCCAGGATTTCAGCTGATATTTTTCTTTTGTGTGATTTTCTGTGTTTTCTGCATCTTTATCCACAAGGAGATGTCATATTTGCATCTGGAAAACCAGAAACAACAGAAGCTGCCACGGCCAGGCAGGCGGGGCCCTCTTCCACCCAGCCCCCCGGCCGTGGATGCTCATCCTCCAGGAGAAGGGGACCCAGACAGCTGCCCTGTCCTCCGTGACCGAAGGCCCTGGACCCCTGGGCCTCAATACTTGGGGACTGGTATTTCCATCTCAGGCTCCTCGCCTCGGGCATCCATTGAGGGATGTCCAGGGTGGGTTATGACCAAGAGACACTCCTCACGCTTCCTTAAAGCTGAGGACACCTCCAGGGCAGCCACCATGGTTCCAGCCCCCGTTCCCCCAACCTCAGGCACACCCCGGTTTCTTCCTTCCCACCCCAGGACAACCCTGCCCCTCCTTGCCAATTGGCATATGGAATGTGGAGACAATAGAAGCTGAGTGTAACCACTGTTTACAGAAAAAAAATGGTACAAGATTTATTTATTGGAAGGTGACTGAGGAATATGAATTCTACACTCCATTTAAAATGCTTTTTATTTCTCTCAGCCTTGGGGCTCAGAGTACATCTAATTTCACCCACAGCTATAATTCTCTACCAAACAGTTCCTGCTGCTCCTCTGGGGTCCCCAGGAACCAAGTAAGTTTATGTCTGCCACTGCTGAGGCGCAGGCAGGGGCAGTGACGGCTACGTGCCAGTGTGCACGGGACCCTCCTGCCCACACCACCCCCCAGCCCCGAGGTGCAGGCCTCTGTGCCCAAGACGGGCTGGGCCCAAATGGGTCCACGTGGTGCCTGTGGCACCAGGCCCTGAGCCTCGGGCTGGCCTGAAAGCGAGCAGGCAGGCAGCCCATATCTCACGCTGGACGTGTTGATTGCTCCAACCTCAGAGCTAACAAACAATTAGTTTGTTAGTATATTTATCCCCCGAACATTGGAGCCTGTGATTACAAATCCAATAGTGGGATTGTGGCAGCATTTGGAGATAAATCTGTGCTCCAGGCCTGACGGTGTCAGCCATGGGGGTGGGGACAGTGGCTGGGGAAGGGGAGACATTAGGTGGCCTTGTCTGCCTGTCCCTGTGGCTGGTTGGTTTTTTTTTTTTTTCCAGTTGCTTGTCTGTCTGGATGTGTCTCAGCCAGCTTGTCTGTCTGGCCCCTTGCTGGCCTTCCTGCCTGGCACTCTGTCCTCCCCTCTATGCCACCCCCAGGGCGGCAGAAGTACCTTGGACGATGCCGCAGCTCGAGTTGCTGAGGTTCTCCCTGGAGAGACAGTGGCCCCCAGGCTGGCGATCAGAGGGGCGGGTGGGGAGAGCGCGTGGGGCCTCAGGGAGGAAGGCACTGTGCCTGCTGGAGGTCGAGGAGGCGCCGTGGGCGCCGGCCAGTGGCGGCTCCCTCTTCCTCTCCTTTGCCTTTCCCAGCCTCTTTCCTCAGGGCTCCCTATCTTGGAAACAGAACCCCAACCCCTCCCTAGGATACCCACCCCCTCTTCCTACCATCATAATGTTCTTCACTTGTGCAGATTTGGACCACTACCCCCAATCCCTTCTTTGGTGCCCAGTAGATCCAGTTGCCCCTGGAGATGCTGTAATGGACACCTGTCCTTCCCATCTCTCAGCTCCCTGAGTACCCCTGGACTCCCTTCCCTTTGTGACTTCTTGAGCTTTCCATGGCCCAGCAGCCCCTGGACTGGGCTCCATCCCCTCTGAGTGAGTCTCCCCAACTCCCTTGGGTCCCTCTTGCTCAGCTGGCTTCTTAACTGCAGCTGTCCCCGGGGGCCAGCTCTCTAGCCCCTGTCCTGCTCTCTCTCCTCACTCTTCCTATAGGAGCTCCTTCCTCCCATCACAGCGTCCAGCCACCCAGCCTCGTCCCCCTAGGACCACAGAGATCCCCATATCTCTGCCTCCAGCCCCGAGCTCTCCCATAGACCTGCGGTTTCTAGGCTCTTCATCCTGCGGTGGCCCTCAACTCGGGGTCCAGCCAGCCCCAACAGCCCACTGACCATCAAGCTAGACCCTGGGGGTGGTTGGTCATCCTTGATGAGACCTTCTGCTTTGCGCCCAGCCAGGGAGTTACCCAGGCCTGGCAAGTTTCTTCCAAAGCTTCCACATCTGATCTCCTCTCTTCCTGTCACTGTCGTCAGTCAGCCACAGACAGATATTTCTCCCTGGCTTGTCTTCAGCAGCCTCCCCATTGGCCCCTCAGCCCAGGAGCATGCCCCATAAGCCCTGAAATTTATCCAGATGTCCTGAACCTCAGAGGGGAACACAGGCAAATCTGTAAAATGGGGATAGTAATTCTCGCCTCTTAGGGAGGTTGGTAGGACTTAATGAGAGCTCAGTGATTTTTAGCGGCCAACATATATTAAGCTTTTACTGTGAGTCTAGAGCCCTGCTGGGCTTCCTTGCTGGCTCAGCAGTAATAAACCTGCCATGTTGGAGACACAGGAGGTGGGGGATTCGATCCCTGGGTCAGGAAGATCCCCCAGAGGAGGGAATGGCAACACACTCCAGTATTCTTGCCTGGGAAATCCCACGGACAGAGGAGCCTGGCAGGCTAGAGGCCATGGCATTGCAAAGAGCTGGATACAACTGAAGAGACTGAACGTGAGCCCCCTGCCAGGAAATGTACCCGGTGGTCTTATTTCATTTTCACAAGAACTTTGTGAAATAGTTAATCTGTTCATCTCCCATTTCAGATGTGGAAACCAAGACTCAGAGTTAAATGCCCAAGGTCAGAAGATCGTAACTGGTGGGGGGAGGATTTCAGTGTGGGTCTGCTCTATTCCCAGGCTGTGCTCTCAACGGCCTTCTGTGCTTCTCAGGGGTGCCCGTTCCAGCACCAGCCCCATACCTGGCCCTCAACAGTGGTCAGGGCTAGCAACCACTTTTCCTCTGAGGTCTGGAGCTTTCTGAGGGCGCTGTAGGGCTCTTACGGTTTGTGAAGAGGAATTTCAGGGCGCTGACCAGGGCTTGGACTCTCATCCACCAAAGTCATTGACATAATTCTCACACTGTAAAATCCACCTTTTAAACATGGGCATTCAGTGGTTTTTAAAATTTGTTATTTTTACTTAAAACTTTTTATTATTTATTTGGCTGCATCAGGTCTTAGCTGTGGCACGTGGGAGTGTCAATCATCCTTGAGGCATGCGGGATCTTGTTTTAGTTGGGGGATGCACGATCTTTTAGTTGCAACATGCGAACTCTTAGTCGAGATGTGAAGGATCTAGTTCCCATACCAGGGATTGAATCCAGGCCCCCTGCATTGGGAGAGTGGAGTCTTAGCCGCTGGATCACCAGGGAAGTCCTAGTGGTTTTTAGTATATTTACAAGGTAAACAGAAGGGGCTTCCCCAAAGGCTCACTAGGTGAAGAATCTGCCTGCAATGCAGGAGACACAGGAGACATGGGTTTGATCCCTGGGTTGGGAAGATCCCTGGAGGAAGAAATGGCAACACACTCCAGTATTCTTGCCTGGAGAATCCCATGGCCAGAGGAGCCTGGCAGGCTACAGTCCATAGGGTCACAAAGAGTCAGACGTGACTGAACACACAGCACACACAGACAGAATTTCTGGGGTTTACAGTCTAAACCTATGTGTGAGTCCTCTGCCTGTAAATGTCTGACCCTGGGTGAGCCAACTGCTTCTCTAATATCAAGAGTTTTATCTGCAAAACGGAAGTGATAATAGCACTTACCTCATTGGTTTTGTTGGAAAATCAACTGGGATAATGTCTGTAGAGGGTTTATCACAGACCCTGGTACACAGTCTATGCCAGGGATAAAGACTTCACTTTTGGACCATTTCTCAGTCCACTGTGGATCCTAGTCTGGGATAGTCCAGGGACAGGGAGCTTGAAGATGCCCTCAGGGCAAAGGAGTAGGTCTGCCTTTTAACTTCTCAACAGTCTATTCTATAAAATAATTTCTTTAGATCTAGAACTTACCGATAAATCAATAACTCTGATCCCATGTAGTCTCAGTCTCCAGATAAATGTCCTCTTGGATCTTCTGGTTAGACTGTGAAAGGGTCAAGTGTGCGGTTTGACGAGCCCGTCAGCACCCTGAACAGATACTTGCTGCTGTCCGTGGTGCTGACAGCTTTCAGGCCTGCTGCTCACCTTGGAGATGTGGTTACTCAGGGACTAGAGGGAATGTCTGAAAGCTTTATGTGTGTGTGAATGCATGGGAGTGGGTTTACATGTGTGTGTGTGTGCATGTGCACATGTGTACACGCACACTTGTGCACACATGTGTGGGGTGGGAGGGACATGGATCAGATAGCAATTGACCTCCATAAGGTCAAAGAATGTTCAAACTGCCTTACAATTTTGCTCATTTTACTTGCTAGCGAGGTAATGTTCAAAATCCTCAGGTTAGACTTCAGCAGTACATGAATCAAGAACTTCCAGATGTAGAAGCTGGATTTAGAAAAGGCAGAAGAAGCAGATATCAAGTTGCCAACATCCATTGGACCACAGTGGGGAGAAAAAACAACAAGGGAATGCCAGAGAAACATCTACTTCTGATTCATTGACTCTGCCAAAGCCTTTCACTATGTAGATCACAGCAAACTGGAAAATTCTTAAAGATATGGGAATGAGACCCCCTTACCTGAATCCTGAGAAACCTCTTTGCAGAACAGAAAGCAACAGTGAGAACCAGACATGGAACAATGGACTGATTCAAAATTGGGAAGAGTATGTCAAGGCTGCATATTGTCACCTTGCTTATTTAACTTATATGGCAGAGTACATCATGTGGAATGTCAGGCTGGATGAATCACAAGCTGGAATCAAGATTGCCCAGAGAAACAACCTCAGATATGCAGATGCTATCACTCTAATGGCAGAAAGTAAAGAGGAACCAAAGAGCCTCTTAATGAAGGTGAAAGAGGGGAGTGAAAAAGCTGGCTTAAAACTCAACATTCAAAAAACTAAGATCATGGCATCCAGTGCCATCACTTCATGACAAATAGATGGGGAGAAAGAGAAAACAGTGACATTTCATTTTCTTGGGCTCCCAAATCACTACAGGTGGTGACTACAGCCATGAAATTAAAAGACACATGCTCCTTGGAAGAAAAGCTATGACAGACCTACACAGCATATTAAAAAGCAGAGACATCACTTTGCTGACAAAGGTCTGTGTAGTCAAAGCTATGATTTTTCCAGTAGTCATACACATATGTGAGAGTTGGACCATAAAGAAGGCTGAGCACTGAAGAATTGATGCTTTCAAATTGTGGTGATGGAGAAGACTCTTGAGAGTCTCTTGGACAGCAAGGAGTTCAAACCAGTCAATCCTAAAGGAAATCAACCCTGAATATTCATTGAAAGGATTAATGCTGAAGTTCCAATACTTGAGCCACCAGATGTGAAGAGTCGACTCTGGAAATGAATTTGGGCAAACTCTGGGGGATAGTGAAGGACAGGGAAGCCTGATGTGCTGCAGTCCATGGGGTTGGAAAGAGTCAGACAGGACTGAGCAACTGCACAATAGCAAGGCGACTTAGGACTCCTCCTTCAATCCTGCAGGCACTGGAGACCCTGAGCCAGGGTGAATAGAGGTTGGCTGGAGGAAGAGTAACATCTTAAGATGACTGCCCCAAACTTCTAGGAAGTCCTCTCTATGCTAGGAGAACCTGAGAAAAGCCAATTCCCACTCTTCAGTGGTTGGGACCATACAGTGTCTTATTATAGCAGGTTGTAGGGGACACTGCTCTAGTCTTCCTCTAGCGTTAGTCATTCAGTCATGTCTGACTCTGCAACCTCAGGGACTACAGCCCACCAGGCTCCTCTATCCATGGAATTCTGGCAAGAATACTGGAGTGGGTGGCCATTCCCTTCTCTAGGGAATCTTCTTGACCCAGGGATCAAACCCAAGTCTCCTGCATTGCAGGCAGATTCTTTACCATCTGAGCCACCAGGGAAGCCCAGTCTTCCTCTGAGTGGGGGACCAAATGAGAGATGGAGCCCCCTCAGCTCTTTGCAGTGTCTTCTAGGCCTTGTCTTGGAGCAAGTGAGGGTTGGCAGGGTGTGACACCAGGGCTTTCTTCACCTGCCCAGGAGATTTGTGATCTGTCTCCTGTCTCTGTGTCTAACTTCAGGGCTAAAGACTATAGCTTCTCTTCCTTCCCCTTCTGGAGAAACTTGGTTTGTGGGCTGGGCCCCCTGATTTAATTCAAGTCCCTGCTGATGTGGGAGCAGGCCCCCAGACTAGCCCACCTTCCTGTGGCTAGGACCCTCTCACTAGGGGTTGCCAGCATTTCCCCAGGACCTGGGAATCGGGCTGGCTCACTCTGATCTGGTGTATGTCTGGGAGAGCACTCAATGCCCCAAACCAGCAACTCTGAGACCCTGCTCATCCCACCTGAGATCACTTTAGACATAGGCTGTGGTCGTATTTGTTTTGCTCTTAGCTATTCCTGTGCTCATCTGCCCCTGATTCCTGCCGGGAGCTTCCTGATTGCTGGAAAGCTGAGGCTACACAAAATAAACTCTTCTCTTTCCCCATCGCCATAGTCCTCGTCTCCTCATCTCACACTGGGATGCTTGCCTTTGGGGACGGGGTCCATTTCCCCCACACTTCCTCTAATAGTTAAAAAACAGTTTTTAGAAAACCCCAAAAAAGACTTCATGATCCATTAACAGGCTATAGGACAGACCCAATAGGATGCGTAGATCAGTTTTGGTGACTGCGAGAGGCGTTTGATATATGGTTATTTTTATCTATGCGAGATGTGACTCCATATGGGGCTAAATCTGTATGTACTTTCTCTGTGATTGTGTGTGTGCATGTGCACGCATGCACGCGTGTGTGTGCAAGAGAAAGAGAGCTGTCTCCTTGGGTGAGACTAGATGATGTCAAGAAATAAGTCTCAGCCTCTTTCTCTCTTCCTCCTCTCTCTCTCTCTCTCTGCTTTGTGAAAGCACATTTATGTGTATCATCCGTTTTCCTAAAAGCTCAGAGTGCAATGCGCTGGGTGTGGCTGTGTGTCCTCTCCCAACATAAGCTATGTCCATGTACACGGGCCGTGGCAAGTGTGTGTGCACGTGTGGGCCGTGCCCATCATTTAGGTTCCTGTCTCTCTGCCTCTCCATCTCATGCAGCGAGCACATGCCAGTGTCTGTGGGGATGTGATCCTGGCATCCTGCCAGAAACCAGTTTCCTTCACCGAACCAAGTTGCTGACTTTCCCCCCGGAATGGCAAAGTTGTTTCTTTGAAACGCTTCCAGCACCTGGCTTAATAGACCTTCCTGTGAGCATATTCCCAGTTCCGCACTGCTCCCCAGTGACTGGGGACCTTTTGTCAAGCACATATGAAATTAAGTGAAATAAAAATCATATTAAAAATTATTACCATCTAACAGCCATTAGTCTGCACACTGCTGTCAGCCTGTGATGGATTCCTCACTTACTTCAATGAATGTTCTAACGACAGTGATAAAATCACTCAGAAAAAAATAGAATAAACTGTTAACCCTCTCCCCATCGACACTTGTTTTTCTTTGAGAAAAATACAATAAGAGCTCCTGGTAGAAGAGATTGAGCCATATGTGACTCTTTATTTTCTTAAAAAATATTTCTTTAGCTGGCTGCGTCGAGTCTCTGTTGCGGCGCGTGGGCTTTGCCACTGTGGCCCATGGACCCTCTATTTGTAATGAGCAGGCATAGAACCCTCCCCACAGGTTGTGGGATCTTAGCTCCCTGACCAGGGATCCAACCTGAATCCCCTGCATTGCCAGGCATCTTCTTAACTGCTGGACCACCAGAGAAATCCCTATTTGTGACTCTTCAGATAGAAAAGTGAGCTGGGTGTGGGGCACTAGGCTTTGACCCCCTAATTTTGAGAGAGAATTTTGCTCTAGGCTCTAGACATCAGCCCTACTTTCTGAGCTCTGAGTTGAGATTTGGATTCTGGTTGAATTGGTCTGAGTCAGGTCAGGTGGGGCTTAGTCCATGTTCTTTAAACTTTAAAGTAGGTTAACTTATTTAGAAAGATTTATTATACATTTACATCTGATAGGATGGCCCAGATGGACCATTATATGTATCTGAGCTGAGGCAGTGACCAAGGGGATGGGGAGACCAGGCAAATTAGAAAGATGCCTTAAAGGTAAAGACAAGATTAGCTAGCGGGTTTTATATGAAGTAGAGAGAGTGAGGTATCATGATGTTAATTGTGGAAGTGACTAGAAGTTGTTCAGTTGCTCAGCTGTGTTTGACTCTTTGCGACCCCATTGACTGTAGCATGCCAGGCTTCCCTGTCCATCACCAACTCCTGGAGCTTGCTCAAACTCATGTCCATTGAGTCGGTGATGCCATCCAACCATCTCATCCTCTGTCATCCCTGTCATCCCTTCTCCTCCTGCCTTCAATCTTTCTCAGCATCAGGGTCTTTTCCTATGAGTCAGTTCTTTGCATCAGGTGGCCAAAATATTGGAGCTTCAGCATCAGTCCTTCCAATGAATATTCAGGACTGATTTCCTTTAGGATTGACTGGTTTGATCTCCTAGCTGTCCAAGAGATTCACAAGAGTCTTCTCCAACACCACAGTTCAAAAGCATCAATTCTTTGGCACTCAGCCTTCTTTATGGTCCAACTCTCACATCCATACGTGGCTACTGGAAAATCCGAGGCTTTGACTATATACACCTTTGTCAGCAAAGTGATGTTTCTACTTTTTAATATGTTGTCTAGTGGGGAACTAGAGGTTGGAGGACATGATTCACTGAAGTACGGAACAGACAGTCCTTCTTTAGTGGGAGAGAAGAGCTCAGTGATGAGCTCACTGTGTGGGAGCCTCTGGGTAACCAAAGTGGGTGCAGAGAAGCTGCTGGACTCCTGGATCTGTGGCCTCTGAGGGGGTTTGGGCTGGAGAGACAGATCCTGGTGTCTTTGGTTCTCAGGTCAGAGGAGAAACCAGGGAGTGGATGAGACCGTCCAGGGAGTGTGTGGAGAGGAGAGTCCCAGAGACAGTACCTTGAGGACAACTGTCCACTGACAGGGTCCCAGCAGGAGACAGAGAAGGACTAGCTGGGGAGCAGAGGAAGGTGTGATGTCACAGCACTCAGGAAGGGAGAGGGTTTCACAAAACGGGAAGTGGTGGGTGAAGCGAAATGATCCAGAAAACCAGTTCAGTTCAGTCAGTTCAGTCGCTCAGTCGTGTCCGACTCTTTGCGACCCCATGAATCGCAGCAC
>SJYX01006234.1:0-15025 GCA_006410675.1 Oreotragus oreotragus
GAAGAGAAGGGGATGACAGAGGATGAGATGGTTGGATGCCATCACCAACTCAATGGACATGGGTTTGGGGTGGACTCCAGGAGTTGGTGACGGACAGGGAGGCCTGGTGTGCTGCAGTTCATGGGGTTGCAAAGACTCGGACAAGACTGAGCAGCTGAACTGAACTGAACTGAAACTCCTAATTTATCCTTCCCCCCTAATGCTTACAACTGTTAAATTTTATTCATCTTTAAGACACATTTCACACATCATTTCCATCTGATAAAATTGCTCCTATTTATTAGGTAGATGTAATATCCCTTCTCTATTAAATCTTCTTTTTGGCAATTATTTTATGTTGTCCACTTCAATAGCTACCTGGTTACTTATCTCATTGCACCAAGTTTAAACTCCTTGAGGGTAAGAATCTCTTACACATTTCTGGTATTCCCTGTAGCACTCTGAATAGTGCCTTAGATGTAATAACATACTCCAACTACTTGTTCCTTGGAAGAAAAGCTATGACCAACCTAGACAACATATTAAAAAGCAGAGACATTACTTTGCCAACAAAGGTCCATCTAGTCAAAGCTCTGGATTTTCCAGTAGTCGCGGATAGATGTGAGAGTTGGACTATAAAGATAGCTCAGTGCCGAAGAACTGATGCTTTTGAACTGTGGTGTTGGAGAAGACTCTTGAGAGTCCCTTGGACTGAAAGAAGATCCAACCAGTCAATCCTAAAGGAAATCAGACCTGAATATTTATTGGAAGGACTGATGCTGAAGCTGAAGCTCCAAAACTTTGGCCCCCTAAAGCGAAGAACTGACTCATTAGAAAAGACCCTGATGCTGAAAGGTTGAAGGCAGGAGGAGAGGGGAGGACAGAAGATGAGATGGTTGGATGGCATCACCAACCTCATGGACATGAATTTGAGCAAACTCCAAGAGTTGGTGATGAACAGGGAAGCCTGGCATGCTGCAGTCCATGGGGTGACAAAGAGTCAGACACAACTGAGCGACTAAACTGAACTGAACTTCATAAAATGTACTCTGTCTTGAACAAGATGGAAATATAAAATTCAATAAGAAGGAAAAACAAAATTTTATGGATTTTCCATAAAAAAGAGGTAGGTTTTGAAAGGCATTATGTTTTGCAACAGCTGAGACATTCATAAAATATTCATTCAAAAAAAGAAAGTAGAAAAACTCATTTTAGGAGAAAGTCTTAATGAATATATATCAGTCACCCTTCAGAAGTAGAAAATGTTACCATTGTTCCCAAATAAAAAACCATAGAAAATGGCAAGAACTATCAGATCATCTTGGTTTTCACCCTGTCAAGTCAAGATCTTGACTTTATTCCATTCCTCACCATGACTGGAAGCAGAGGTCAGTTTTGTTCTCAAGGATGACAGAGGATGAGATGGTTNAGTAGAAAATGTTACCATTGTTCCCAAATAAAAAACCATAGAAAATGGCAAGAACTATCAGATCATCTTGGTTTTCACCCTGTCAAGTCAAGATCTTGACTTTATTCCATTCCTCACCATGACTGGAAGCAGAGGTCAGTTTTGTTCTCAAGGATGACAGAGGATGAGATGGTTGGATGGCATCACTGACTCAATGGACATGAGTGTGAGTGAACTCT
This sequence comes from Oreotragus oreotragus, assembly GCA_006410675.1. Classification (NCBI taxonomy): domain Eukaryota; kingdom Metazoa; phylum Chordata; class Mammalia; order Artiodactyla; family Bovidae; genus Oreotragus; species Oreotragus oreotragus. The sequence goes on from SJYX01006234.1 coordinate 1,627, forward strand.
GGGAGTTGGTGATGGACAGGGAGGCCTGGCGTGCTGCAGTCCAAGGGGTCGCAAAGAATCGGACACAACCAAACGACTGAACTGAACAAGTCTTTTCACAAATGAATATGAAAATGAATCAAATTACTTTAAAAGATTGGGGTCCTCAACAAGTAATAATTTATTCTGCTTATCAACCAAAGCATCCCAACATGTTTAAGGTCACTGGTTGCAAGTGGAGGCTGCCACTCGCATTCTGTTTCCCTTGAATAAGTTGATCTGCTCTTCCTTCACTTCCTTTATCCTCTAGAACTTACAGAATAAGAAACAGTCAAAGGGGCGTCCCTGGTGGCTCAGTGGTAAAGAACCTGCCTGCCAATGCAGGCGATGCAAGAGACAAGNCTCGCATTCTGTTTCCCTTGAATAAGTTGATCTGCTCTTCCTTCACTTCCTTTATCCTCTAGAACTTACAGAATAAGAAACAGTCAAAGGGGCGTCCCTGGTGGCTCAGTGGTAAAGAACCTGCCTGCCAATGCAGGCGATGCAAGAGACAAGAGTTTGATCCCTGGATCAGGAAGATCCCCTGGAGTAGGAAGTGGCAACCACTCCAGCATTCTTGCCTGGAGAATTCCAGGAATAGAGAAACCTGGCAGTCCATGGGGTCACAAAGAGTTAGACACAACTGAAGCTACTTAGCATGCATGCACACAGACAGAATAATATGACTCGCAAATATATATATCACAGCACTTCAAATATTTGTAGGAACCACTGTCATAAGTAAAATAAGCATTTTTTTTTTAATGTATGAATTTTAGAACTGTAGACTTTGAGAGCAGGATGGGACCCTGGAAATCCACTCATCCAACTCCATCCTTTGATAAACATGGAAACTGAGTTTCATAGCTACTTAATGGAATGTGTTCTCTGGAAATGAATCTATTGCATGGTGCTAATTACAGTAGGGTTTATGTAGCTCTTATAGAATTGTGATGAAGTCCTGTGGGGATATGTGATCACCAAGTTGCTGCCTGTCTTCAATGGTATTAACTCCTCCATCTTGGATTCCAGCGAGTGGAGTCCAGCAGGAAGGGCCAAAGACCTCTGCCCTAGACCTGTTCTGCCCACCAACTAGATGAGTGAGCTTGAGCAAGTCACTTACCAACTCTAGGCTTCAGTGTGCTTACCAAGAAGAAGGAAGGGACTGGTCAAAATGATCTCTGAGTTCCCTTTTCTCACTAACATTCTATGTGCCTGTAAACTATTACAAGAACGTCCTTGGTCAAAGCTTTCAGAAAATTGGCCCCTGGGGTTTTAGCAGAAGCCAGGATTACACAGTCAGCCAATGGCGGTCTTACAGTTAGAACCTAACTCTCTGGACTTCTTGCCTGTCTGTCTACTTTGGTCCCCTATAGTATACGTAATTAAGTTTGCAGTGATTGTCATCTGTCCCTAGAAAGTGTGGAATCACAGATCAACAGCACTATGCAGACAATGATGAAGTCCACACTTGGTAACTTGAGGTCTTCTAGTTTGGGAGATATGTCCAAGTAGTGGCCATCATTGGTATTATTGTTGCCGCTTTTGTCATTCTGGTCATTACTAATGACTTATATTTGAGGGATGCCTCGGAGTTTACAAATCACATTGCATGTACGATCTTAAGTCGACAGCTATACTCTGAAATATTTAGAGAGGTTGCTTTTATCATTATTTTACAAGCATGGTGACTGATGCTCTAAGACTGCACTCTCCAAAAAGTTAGCTCTTAGCCACATGTGGTTATTTAGATTTAAACAAATTAAAATAAAAATATAATTCTGTTTCTTGGTCTCATAGCCCCATTTCAAGTGCTTAACAGTTGTGTGTGGGTAGCGGCTACCACACTGGATATAAGATATCTGGAGCATCTCCATCACTGCAGAATGTTCTATTGGAGAGCACAGCCCTCAGAGATTGCAACTCATCCATTCCACCTACCTGGTACCTGGCAGAGCCTGAGCTTGGTCTTCTGACCTCAGGTCACAGGGCCTCATCGCAGGGTTGCTTCTTCTCACCCCCTAGCCTACAGATAGTTCCTTTGCCCTTTAATTAGCTGTGTTCACTAAAGAAATGCAAGCCAACTTTCAAAATCTCTTCAAGGGATTCACAGTGAGGGAGCACCATTCTCGTTTACAGAATGTACTGGGAACTCTGACTTAAGAGTTGAATCAAGCACACCCACTAGCAATCTAAACATTAAGTGTTTATTGCTCTGTGCCTTCTAAACACTGAGGAATTTCTAACTTGTATCAGTGTCAGGGCCTCTACATTTCAAACACCAATTCTGAATCTTGAGTCCATCAAAAAGAGGCGAAAGCAAAACTGGAATTCCACCACTTGGAAACGACAGCCAGCGTGATTTTACTCACATTTATCATCCATGTTCTCTTTAAAAAAAGAAACAAATGTCAATAAATAGATGTATTAAAGGAGCTGAACATGATCATACTTTTGCCGGTACTGAATTTTACACAGTTATTAGACTTGCTATTATCCACTTGGGCATCTGTACGCAAACAGTTCAAAACTGGGAGCATATATTAAAGCACTACCCAAAGGGCAACAGAGCTTAGGGAATTTTTTGCAACCCATTTTGAAAAACCAAAGGTATATCCTAACATGGAAACAGCATGACATCTGGACAATGTGAGTTCTGAGGCTCTATGAGGTCTTGAGCAGACACTTCTTTGACTGTTTCCTAATTGTGTGGCCTCTAGCGCATCACTTAGACCCTGTGGGGCTCAGTTTGTTCAACTGGAAAATGGAATCACTATTACCAACCTTACAGGGTTCCCTTGAGGACCGAAGGTGATGCACACATGTAGTACTGAGCACAGTGACGGTTGACAGACAGGAGGTACTGTTATTACTATTGGGACTTGCAAGGGGAAAAGACTCACACCACATGTGTCACTCCCATTATTGCTTTGGTTGAATAAACTCAAGCCATTAGTAAGTGAAATTTGTTCACCTAAAAAAATCACCAATCTAAATTGTTACCTAATTGCTAATCTCCATCCCATCTCACCTGAACTATATTTATTTATAATAAACCTCTCAGTGAGTAGTTAACAAAACATTGGATCCAGAAAAGCTTGTTTTTAGATATCAATTACATACATGTATGTTTATATACTTTACCCTGGGGAGAAAATACAAATGCTCATCTTGTACCTATGTTTTAGAAGAGCAAGGTCTATCGTAACTTCTAAATTCATTATTAGCAAAGGTTGTATTTAAGATTGCTGTGTCTACTGCTTAATAACCCCCAAATTAGTCTCTATGGAATTAGCTGTAATTAAAGACATTGTGAAATATGGTGGGGCAAACAGAATTACACTGTATTACTTTATTAATAATATTCTTTAACTACACTGTAAATTGCTATTAGGCCTACATATTACTGCCTGGATATGGAAATAGTCTTTTGCTATGCTAATCTAACACAATTTTCTTTTAAATGTAAACAAATTATACTCTATTAATATGCTGTTCTACTTGCATAGTTAATTATTGTAACAGTAAGGAATAAAATTGTTCTGCTTTCTCTGTTTCTGATGGAAAAAGGGCTACATAAATAGTTTAATAGGGAACTAATTATGCAAAAAATTTAGATGCCTAAAATGTGTTTGTAATTACATTAAAATGGTCTTCTGCTCAAATATTGGAAAGCCTGCTAATTGGAGGCTAGCTGAAAATTTAAATATTGTGAATCAATGATTTTAATACAGTACATGTTTGGTTGTGTTTCTGTTCATATTTGTCTTGAAAATGAAGTGACTATTTAACAGTGTTTAATAAGAGGGGGTCCAAGTTTCATACCAATGAAGTTATTCTTCTGAAGATTGGAATTTTAAACGTGCATTTTACAGAATTCTTTTTAAGGGGTATGGGCAACTTTTGGCTCAATGACAACAAAAGTATCCTCCAACAGTGCTTGGAGGATAAGTTGATATGAAAAGAAAATGTGACGTATACCAGCCAAATCAAAGAGTTCAAGAAAATGTCCCACGACAGGCAAACCCGAGTCGATACCGTTGTAAATTACTAAATTGTTTTAGATAAATAAACACGTGTAGCACATCGCCTGCCTACTCTCCAAGGATTCCCAAGTGCATCACCTTATCCAGCTGTAATTAAGGAGTGTTAAAGACACAGAGCCTTGTTCTAAATAATTTTTTTGTGGCAGCCGAGCTTTTATTTTGATGCGAGATGGAGGATCTAAATCTGAGAAAAATGCAATGCTAAAATAAGCCCACTCTTTTGGAGAGAATTTCAACAACCTGTCCTGAATTTTAAACTATTTTGGAAAAAAAAAAGAAGGGCAAACTGTTCATTATAATTTTTACGACAATACAAATGAGAGTACTGCATATGCAACCAGGATTAATTGCACAGATAATTGGGAGCCCAGAAATAACTTTATAATTTAAAATTCTTGCTTACTTAACAGAGCTGTTGTGGGGATCAAGAGATAGAATGTACTTGAAAGCATGTTGAAGACTATAAAGCCCACAAGGAAGGTAGCAAGACACTCACCATGGTTATTAGTAATAATGAAGATGAAATGCAATTTGCCCCATAATGTAATCCCCTCTGGATAGCTCCTTCCATACAAAGTTCTCTAGCTAGCAAACTTCTCTAGCTGCCTTGTGGTACAAGGCAATGGTTAAGCTTGGGCTCTGGAAGTAACAGACCAAAGCTGTGACCTCTGGATCTATCTTTTAGGGCTCAAAGGACTGATAGATTGCAGGATGATCTGTTTTCATCTCTAGTACCAGGAACAGTCACAAACTGTCAATTGACTCATTTCTCATAACACTGCCACATTCTTTGACCAAAAGGATTTTTTTTGCTGATTTTGAAAAAGAAAGAAAAAAGTCTCCAACATTAGATTCAAATGTGAACCCTCTCAAGGACACTCACCAACCATTGGGCAAAGCCAACACCGTACATGGTCAAGACTTTCTGCCCTCTTAGCAGTCCAGGCCTACTACCTCTGTATGCTCTCTGCTTTACTCAGCCTAGGGGATCCCTTGTTATTAAGTCATGTCTGATTCTTTGTGACCCTATCAACTGCAGCACGCCAGGCTTCCCTGTCCATTATCTCCCTAAGTTTGCTCAAACTCATGTACATTGCCATCCAACCATCTCATCCTCTGTCATCCCCTTCTACCCTTGCACTCAATCTTTCCCAGCATCAGGGTCTTTTCCAGTGAGTTGACTCTTCGTGTCATTTGGTCAAGGGATTGGAGCTTCAGCTTCAGCAGCAGTCCTTCCAAAGAATATTCAGGGTTGTTCCTTTAGAATTGACTGGTTTGATCTCCTTGCAGTCCAAGGGACTCTCGAGAGTCTTCTCCAGCACTACAGCTTCTGAAAGCATCAGTTCTTCGGCGCTTCTCCTTCTTTATGGTCCAGCTCTCACATCCATACATGACTCCTGGAAAAAACAAAGCTTTGACTACGCGGACCTTTGTTGGCAAAGTGATGTCTCTGCTTTTTAATATGACGTCTAGGTTGGTCATAGCTTTTCTTCCAAGGAGCAAGCGTCTTTTAATTTCACGGCTGCAGTCACCACCCACAGTGATTTTGGAGCCCAAGAATATGAAATCTAACAGTTTATTTTTCCCCATCCATTTGCCATGAAGTAATAGGGCTGGATGCCATGATGGTAGTTTTTTGAATGTTGGGTTTTAAGCCTGTTTTTTCACTCTCCTCTTTCACCTTCATCAAGAGGCTCTTCATTCAGCTCCTCTTCACTTTCTGCCATAAGGGTGGTGTCATCTGCATATCTGAGGTAATTGATGTTTCTCCTGGCAATCTTGATTCCAGCTTGTGAGTCATCCAGCTCAACATTTCGTATGNGAAAGTGAAGTTGCTCAGTCGTGTCCAACTCTTCGAGACCCCATGGACTGCAGCCCACCAGGCTCCTCCGTCCATGAACATATCCACACTACTATATATAAAATAGATAATCAATAAGGACCTACCGTATAGCACAGGGAACTCTGCTCAATACTCTAATAACCATCTAGGAAAAGACTCTGAAAAAGAACAGATATAACTGAATCAATTTTCTGTACATCCGAAACTAATTACAACACTGTAAATCAACTATACTTCATGCAACCCCATGGACTATAGCCTACCAGGCTCCTCTATCCATGTGATTTCCCTGGTGTGGGAATGCTGGAGTGGGTTGCCATTTCCTTCTCCAGGGGATCTTCCTGACCCAGGGACCAAAGCCATGTCTCCTGGACTGGCAGGTGGATTCCTTACTGCTGAGCCACCAGGGAAGCCTGCTGACTTTTGTCAAAAAAGCAGTTAGGTTTTTTTGTGACATGAAACTGCCACATTCAACCATTTAGAATAAAATAGTGATTTTAATCTCTATGGGAGATACTGTGACGACCGCTCCTATTGTACAGGCAGGGAAACTGAGGCAAAAAGAACTGAACCTTCCTAGGTCTCATGAAGCTGGGCTTCAGCCCTGGCTACCTGGGCCATATGGAAGTGTCACAGAATATGGGCACCAAGGGCTTGGAGCTCGCCAGACAGAAGAACAAAATATAGCGAAAAAAGAGGCAGCTGGATGTAGAAAACTGCATCCCGTAACTCTGACGGGACTTCTGCTGTTAAAGGCAAAATATGATCCCGTGCTTCCTAAGGGAGGAGGCTGGGTGGGGGAGCGGAGGGGTGCCAGCAGGGAGAGGAGTTCTCACTGCTAGAGGAAGGGACAACCCAGGAACCCAGCGCCATCTCCCCAAGGGGCATGCCGACCGGGAGGGACCTCTTTGGATTCCGTTTTTAGAGCAAAAGCAGAGGTAATAGTCATGAAGCTCAAATCACACTGTTATGATCAGAACTTGGTTTGGAGGGAGAATATCAAAGACTTGACCCCAGGAGTGCCGCTTCCTGGTGATTTGTCTTAACACAAGGAACCTAGAAATGAGAAAGTGCTTTGACGCGTCCAACGATCGGATCTGAATTTGACTCCCTGTCTGCCACTCACCTGATGGGTGACCCTATGTCAGCTAATTAATTATATCATTTTACACCAAGGCTAAGTGGCCCCTGAAGCCCTTTTCTATGTTTAAAAATTCCAGAACTAATATAGTAATTATGGGGACTTCTTGAAGAAAGCCAAAATTGATTTCTAAAGAGTCAGATCTGGGCCCATGGGATGTGGTTGGACACTTCACTGAGTCCTCTCACCCCACATCATTGTCGATACAGCTGATCTTACTTGGATCTTAGGATTCTTTGCAACTATGCTAGAAATTGGAGGGTAGGAGGGGTGATCAGCGAGTTCCAGAAACCTCACACAATAAGTGCATCATGAACATTTTCTCATTCCCATACTTATAACACTACCTCACACTTTTAATGCCAGCATAGTGTTCCAAATCATGCAAGTACCATATTTGTTTAAAAGCAGTATATTGGTCTTCTTGTCCTTTTAAAGGTAATACTTTTGGGGTTTCCCTGATGACTCAGTGGTAAAGAATCCAGCTGTCAATGCAGGAGACACGGGTTTGCTCCCAGGTCTGGGGAGATCCCGTATGTCTCGGAGCAACTAAGTCCATGTTGCACAGCTACGGAGCCCAGGTGCTGCAACGACTGAAGCCGGTGAGCCCTGCGACAAGAGGAGCCGCTGCAATGAGATGCCCACACACTGCAACTCAAGAGTAGACCCAGGTCACTGCAACTAGAGAAAAGCCCACCCAGCAACAAAGACCCAGCACAGTCAGAAACAATAAATGAACTAATAAAAAATTTTTGTTGTAAAAGTAATTCTTTTTTCCTATTACTGGCAATTCTGTAATGATCAGCAGGGTCTAAATACATTTGTAAATAACATTTTGTATGATAACATTGTGCACTACACATTTACAGATAGTATTTTGTATAAAGACTTGGAGGAATTACTGCATTAAATGTATGTACGTTTGACACGTTCATAGGAACTTTCAAACTACTCTTGGAAAAGAAAAAAAAATCACTTTACTTCTAACAAGTGTATGAACATGTCTATTTTTCCAAATCCTCTAAATAAGGCCATTTACCCTGTGACTATTATTCTACATATGATTCTTCTTATTGATTTTCAAGAACTTTTTGTATATTATGGACCTATACCCTTTGTCAATTATGCATGATGGTACAAATATTTTCTCTGATCTATTACTTATCCCTTATCTTCATTTATATTTTGACATGCAAAAGTGTTTTTTTTAATGGCTTCTGAATTTAATGCCTTGAATAGGAAGTCATCTTCCTTTCCAAAAGTAAAAGAAAAAAAAGTGTACCTTGTATTTTCTAACGCTTTAAAAAAATTAAAAGTACTTTTTTGAGGGATCAAAGCATTAACTGGGAAGGCAGTACATAGTCATTATGGTCTTCTCCACAGCACACTTTTGGTTCTCTTCTCTTCATAGCATATGGTAGAATTTCACCTCCTGTACTCCTTGTGGTCAGGTGGGGCTGTGTGACTAGCTCCAGCCCTAGTTGTAAGCAGAATTGATGGGGTCACTTCAGGACCAAGCACTTAATTGCTAGTGCAAGACCTTCCAGTCCATGCCCAGCCCTTCCGTGGTGACGTTTGAGATGGCAGCTGCTTCACGCTGGTTCCTGTGCTACTTTAATGAGCAGAGCCACCCTACCGACATGTAAGCAGACAAACGCCCCAGCCATGACTCAGCCTGCAGTGTTAGGTCATTGAGGTTTTAGGCAGTTCATTACCATGACACAGTATAGCCTATTGTGATGGATATCTTTGCTTTTTTCCATATGAACAGCTGATTATTGATTTTCTATTTTAAAAAAATAGGCCATCTTTTCCTGCTGATATTAAATGCCACGCTTATCACTTCCTCAATTTTCATATATTCATAGGTATATACTAAAATATATACCTATGGACCTATGAACCCTCTGGTGGCTTGGTAAAGAATTTGCCTGCAGTGCAGGAGACCTGGGTTCAATCCCTGGGTCAGGAAGATACCCTGGAGAAGGGAATGGCAACCCACTCCAGTATTCTTGCCTGGGTAATCCCATGGACAGAAGAGCTTGTTGTCACTAGTCCATGGTGTTGCAAAGAGTCGGATACAACTGAGCAACTAACATATTAGTAACTGGACTCTTGAGTTACATTCATCAATCCACTTGCCCACTCTTCTACCCAAATCGACTGTTTTAATTGGTAAAGCCTTAGAACATATTTTGATGTTTTGCAGAATAGGTTTTCAAGTTTATTTTGCTTTTTCTTATGAATTTACTCTTTAGACAAACTTCAGAATTAAAACCCCATTAGAATATAGGTTAGAGTTACATTGAATTTATATATTAATTGCAGGAGAATTTCTGACTTTACTTAGGGAAGCTTCCTCACCTGTTTTCACCTATTTTAAAGTATGAATCTGCTTATAATATGTTTTGAGCTTCTATGTATGCCAAGCATTTTGGTGGCACCAAAGATAAAAGATGAAGAGGGCACAACTCTTTCCAGCTAGGTTCAAAGTCAGTGGGAGGCACAGACAGGCAAGACCATCAATGCTAGTCCTAAAAGGGAGGTGCCAAGCATGGTAGAAGACCAAAGACAAGGCGTAAGGAGACAGTCCTGCCGTCTGAAGGGGAGCTGGCCAGGGAGAGGGCCTACTGGGCAGGTGGAAACGTATGAACAAAGATTCCAGGGGGGGCTGTGGCAGGAGAGGGCGAGGAAGGCGGGAGTAGTGCGTAGTGTTACAGATTTTAGGCTTGATCTCCAGAACAGAAGGGTGAGGCTGAAGGGTTTTAACTGAGCCTGACCCCATGGCCTTAGTGTCACCTGTATTTGGGGGCATGGTTTGCTAATTTAATTGAGAAGGAGAGGAATCCCATAATTCCCATATTAAGGTATTTCCCTGGTGGTCCAGTGGCTAAGACCCCATGCTCCCAATGCAGGGGACCCAAGTTCTATACCTGGTCAGGGAACTAGACCCCATGCCGCAAGTAAGAGTTCCCATGCCACAAGCAAAGACCTCTTAAGCGGCAACTAAAGATCCCACAGGCCTCAACTAAGACACAATGCAGCCAAATAAATAAATATATTTTAAAAACGTCCATAGTTAATCACTTGGCCAGTTTGGTGCATGACAAGTCATTTCAGTTGTGTCAGACTCTTTGTGACCCTACGCACTGTAGCCTGCCAGGCTCCTCTGTCCATGGGATTCTCCAGGCAAGATTATGGAGTGGGTTGCTATGCTTTCCTCTAGGGGATCTTCCCAACCCAGGGGTCAAACCCACGTCTCTTTCGTCTCCTGCATTGGCAGGTGGGTTCTTTACCCCTAGTACAGCCTGGGTAGCCAGTTTGGAGCATAAGCCCATTCAAATGATATCAAATGGCTAAGGAAAAAAGAACTAAGACCTACAAAAAACTAACATCCGTTGAGCACCTACTGTGTGCCAAGAATCTTCATGGTATCAGATTCATGTTGTCAGTGTCTGGACAGATATTTTCACATAATGGAAAGCCTCACGATAACCCAGTTTCTGCAGGTATGATTCCCACTTGACATAGAAGACAAGTTTCTGAGAGTGCAAGTGATTCCTTTGAATCACCTGGTTCTCAATCCAGGTCCAAGAACCAGTGAGCAGCAGAGCTGGGACAGGACAGCAGGATCTTGCCTTTTGAAAACTAAGAGTCTTTTGGCCCCTCCACAGCTGCGTCTCGTTAAAAAAGGAGCTAGTTCTCAGCCTGGGGAGGAGAGAGAAGGCTCCTTCTTGGCCAAGTTTCATTTAATTTTCCATCAGTAGGTGTCAACTGTGAAGTAGTCAGAAATGCTAAAATAACAGCTTAAAAACATAGGAACAGAAATGGAAATGTAATTTTAGCGTGCCTCACCAACCCCCTCCTGAAAATAAGTGCTGCTTTTGGAGTATCTGTTACAGAAATGTAACACTTAAGGACTAAACTCACAGGAGTTGCTGGCGATGTGCAATTTAGCAAGTTAGGCTGTTAAAGAAGGAGGAAGGGGAAAAAAAAAAAAGGCTCCACAGGCAGAAAATTGAAAACAAAAGGAAACGGAGAAAAAAAATGCTACAGAGCACTGCTACCTCTGATTGTAGTCGCTCCTAATGGCCTGGGAAATAGCCTGTTGAACTGAGAAAGTCTTGCCTCTGAGAAACATTAACTCAAAGATGGAGCCTTGGATGGAAAAGGAGGCTGGATTTGGTCAATCAAGCATCAAGGCCTTTGACTGGCAAATTACCAAGGGCTCATTCAGTGCCTACCCTGGGCTGGGAGACGTGCTTAGACCAGTAGGGTGTTTCAGAATGAGGGAAGGCAGGGATTCTTCCCTTAAGGGATTTGCTGTTTGAATTTGGATACCACTGGGACCAACGAAGTGATAATACAAATGCAGGACAAGATCCAGAGATACATGGGAGCACATCTCAAGCTGAGAGGAAGGAGGTCACGCAGCTCTGGTTTGGGCCACTTGAGGAAGGGGACATGGAGAGGAAACATGGGGTCATGGCTTAAAATAAGATCTATATTCCTGTCTCAGTTCTGGCCTGGATTTACTATGTGAACTGGACCAAGCTACTGCACCTTTCTGAGTCCTAGATTTGTTACATGTTGAATAGAGGAAGTTGGGCAGATGGTTTCTGAGACTCCTTCAGGCTCTGACCCCCGAGTGTATGAATTAGAATGATCAGTAAGGCTCTTTTCAGTTGCCAGGAACAGAAATCCAACTCCAGCCAGCTTAATCAAAAAGGGGGGCATTTATTGGAGGTAATTGTGAAGGCCAAGGGAGTGCTAGGATCAGGTATGGGTGGATCCAGGAGCTGCCAAGGGTTCCTTGAGCTCGGCCTCCCTCCTGCTCCACGACGGTTTGTACTTCCTTCTCCCTGTGCTGGCTTGTCTCTCCATCACAGGGACACAGTCATTTTTTGATAGTCCCTAGTTGCTCAGCCCCATCTAAACTGAAGGGAATGGGTTTCTTCCAGAAGAGAAAGTTTCAGGTACCAGCTGAGTCGAAAGGACTGATGGCAGTCTAAAGTGACAGATGATCTCCACATGGGCCTTGAGTGCATTTTGGGTTCAGATAGAAGTGGAGAAGGGGAGGAGCTCTCCTGCAGGACAGCAGCAGGCTTGTACCTATGGCACAGGCCTGACTGGAACCTTTGTGGGGCCCAAGACAAGAGCCCAAATGGAGGCCACAGGCCATATGACTAAATATTAAAGTCATAACTCCCACTATCAATCTGTTAAATAAAACACATTTCTCTGTTCATCTGGACGCATGGACCTTCATAATGACCTGAAGGCAGGTTCCTGTTCAGAGTTTTCACCATCTTTGGAATTTTGCACCGGAGTGAGAAGGAGCAGAGCAAGCCTGTAGCCTTTCACTTTCTCTTTTCACCCCTGACTCCCTCGCACATCGAGTAGACACCTCAGCACACACCCATCAAAGTCTGCCTTGCAAATGGCTGGCCTGTGGTGCACATGCTGACCCTTCCTGCTCACCTTCGGGGACTGGCCTGGAAAGAGGCCTGTGCAGGCCGTGGAAGGAGGCTGGGGCTCGAGATGTTGAAATGTGGCACTGAGATAGGCTAAGACCTGAGACCCTTTGCTTGTGTGCTTGCACCTGGACAAACGTCTCCTCAAGCAACAATACAAAAGAATCTATCAGTTCAGTTCAGTTCAGTCGCTCAGTCGTGTCCGACTCTTTGTGACCCCATGAATTGCAACACGCCAGCCCTCCCTATCCATCACCATCTACCGGAGTTCACTCAGACTCACCTCTATTGAGTCCGTGATGCCATCCAGCCATCTCATCCTCGGTCGTCCCCTTCTCCTCCCGCCCCCAATCCGTCCCAGCATCAGAGTCTTTTCCAATGAGTCAACTCTTCTCATGAGGTGGCCAAAGTACTGGAGTTTCAGCTTTAGCATCATTCCTTCCAAAGAAATCCCAGGGTTGATCTCCTTCAGAATGGACTGGTTGCATCTCCTTGCAGTCCAAGGGACTCTCAACAGTCTTCTCCAACACCACAGTTCAAAAGCATCGATTCTTCGGTGCTCAGCTTTCTTCACAGTCCAACTTTCACATCCATACATGACCACAGGAAAAACCATAGCCTTGACTAGGCGGACCTTAGTCGGCAAAGTAATGTCTCTGCTTTTGAATATACTATCCAGGTTGGTCATAACTTTTCTTCCAAGGAGTAAGCGTCTTTTAATTTCATGGCTGCAGTCACCATCTGCAGTGATTTTGGAGCCCCCAAAAATAAAGTCTGACACTGTTTCCACTGTTTCCCCATCTATTTCCCATGAAGTGATGGGACTGGATGCCATGATCTTCGTTTTCTGAATGTTGAGCTTTAAGCCAACTTTTTC
>SJYX01006236.1:4804-16336 GCA_006410675.1 Oreotragus oreotragus
GTCCATTCTGAAGGAGATCAACCCTGGGATTTCTTTGGAAGGACTGATGCTAAAGCTGAAACTCCAGTACTTTGGCCACCTCATGCGAAGAGTTGTCTCATTGGAAAAGACTCTGATGCTGGGAGGGATTGGGGGCAGGAGGAGAAGGGGATGACCAAGGATGAGATGGCTGGATGGCATCATGGACAGAGGATGAGATGGCTGGATGGCTGGATGGCATCACGGACTCGATGGACGTGAGTCTGAGTGAACTCCGGGAGATGGTGATGGACAGGGAGGCCTGGCGTGCTGCGATTCATGGGGTCGCAAAGAGTCGGACACGACTGAGCGACTGAACTGAACTGAACTGAACATGTTAATAATTAATACAAAAATCAGAATTAGAAAATGCACTTTGTTCTCTTCAACCCCTCCTCCTAGAAGTAGGGAACACTCTATGAAGATAATAGGGCAGTATTATTTTCTTTAAACTTATAGTAGACACATTTAGATTCAATAAACAGAGTTATCAAATTTTCTAAGTTCAAAGTAGAATAACAGAAAGGTGCAAAACTTGTGAATTACTGAGTTGGGGGTATATTTGAAAAAAAACTACAAAATCACATATAGTTATTAAAAACATTATATATTAATAATAAAGAAGGGATAGAGGAAGGTGTTATCTACAGTTTATCTCTTTTATCTGTACCAGAGAATCTTAATTCTCTTTTTCTAGGACTTCTGGTTGTGTTTACCAAATTATCTCATAAACTTTAAATGATACCTAGAGCCTCTGGAGGAGGGCATGGCAACCCACTCCAGTATTCTTGCCTAGAGAACCCCCATGGACAGGAGAGTCTGGCAGGCTACAGTCCATGGGGTTGCAAAGAGTCAGACACAACTGACCAACTAAGCACAGAGCATATATTAATTAGCATTTTAAAATCTTGTCCAGTGTATTGGAGGAGTTGTTATGGGCTAGGTGGGTGGTAATAAAAGACATGGGAAAAATGATGATCAAATTTCAAATATTTATTCATTTATTTCTTCCGTGCAAAAGATAGCCAGTAATGAATAAGAGCCCAATTCTGCTTGCGTTTCCTTCCTGGCTTTACAACTCACAAAACTGTGACCTTGAGCCTCTGATCCCACATTTGTAGTGATGACAACAAAAATCTATCATGAGGAGGCTCAAATAAATGAGTAATGCCCTTAAGCACTTTCGTATAAGGAGTTTCAATTGATCTTTGCTGTTTGTATTTGAGCCTGAAAATTACTTCACCCAAATTTACCTTTGGGTTACCTGGCTAACAGTGGTTATACCATGGCTAGGATCAAAGACAGGAATGCTCTGGATAGCAGTATTCCTTTGGCAGTTTCTCTAGTGAGACTCCACTTCATACTTTTAAAGCTTGATAATGTGTCTTGAATTTATATAGCCATTACATGTTTTCAGATGCAGTTCTATACATTTTCTTATTTGGTTTGGCAACCAACACTTCAGCTCCGTGGCTGCTGTACTGTTTCTGTGGCCAGTCCTCCCCATGAACTGTTAAACTTTGATTAAATCCTCCCAAGAAGACCAGTATGAGAGCATCCACATTACTCAGTTCATGAGGTTGTAACCTAAGCTGGGATTTGTAAAATCCCTGAAAGTACACATGGCATCTCCCTGACCTTTGCCTCTAAACATGCATTTGCTAAATACTTGCTGGACTATGAGATAACCTCCAAGAAGTAGCAAATTATGTATTTGACACTAATATTCATTATGTAAATTAATACAATGAATTTATATAAAATATACTAATATAGCATTTGTCTAGGTAGAAAAGCAAAGAGACATAAAGAAAAGAAAAAACAATCTTTTTGTTGGTGACAGTAGATAGATCCTGTTGACATTTTCATGCATTTTGTTTTACTACTTTTCTATGAATATTTATGGGTCTACTTTCTTTTAAACAAGGAGATTAAAACATATAGAGAGTTTTATATCAGTAACTAAAAATGTAGGTATCTTCTCAGACAGTGGATGTGATTATCTGAAGTTGCAAATTCGAATATAAATTGGTCTTACAAATGGACTTTCCTAGGGTCTTGCTGGTAAAGAATCCACCTGCAATGAGGGAGACCTAGTTTGATCCCTGGGTTGGGAAGATTCCCCGGAAAATGAAACGGTTACCCGCTCCAATATTGCTGGAGAATTCCATGAACTGTATATAGTCCATGGAGCCACAAAGAGTTGGACACGACTGAGGGACTTTCACTTTCTTTCTTTACAAATGATGATAGTACTGAAAAACCTCCTACCCCCCGAGCATCAGCACTATGGGGACCAGAGCATAGTTATGTTAGTTTTATCCTCTGTGTCCTCCAGGATTTTTGTCACGTATTGCTAACTGTAAAAAATTTGTCTCTCTGAGACTACACTTGAGCTCTTTGAGGACAGGATCTATGGGTAGTTTATCTTGGGGAGACAATTCAATATAATAGTTAAGAGAAAATTCTGAGGAGTAAGATGCTTAAGGCTTCCTGGCTGGCTCAGTGGTAAAGAATCTGCCTGCAATGCAAGAGATGAGGGTTCAATCCCTGGGTCAGGAAGATCCCCTGCAGTAGGAAATGGCATCTCACTCCAGTATTCTTGCCTGGAAAATTCCATGGACAGAGGAGCCTGGAGGGTTATAGTCCATGGGATTGCAAGAGTCAGACACAACTTCGCAGCTCAACCGCCACCACCACCAAGATTGCTTAGGCTGGTTTGTTAACTCAGCTAGCTATTTGACATTTGGAGAATTACTCAGCTTCTTCATTGAAAAACAAAACTCCAAACTCCAAAGGCTTGTCCCAAGAGTAAAATGAGATAATCTACATGTGAAGAAGTTAGAGAGACCCAGCAAATGTTCAGTAAACATTATGTTGTAAAGTCAGAATCTGTTGTTGAACGTATTGTGGAGAAGTTTCCCAAAAAGTACGGGGTCAAATATTGTCAGCACGAGCAATAATTATGAAGTTGACATCCAAAAAGTCTGATCTATGCCTGGCACTGACTAGTTGTGGGATTTTGAACAAGTCAACATCTCTGGGTTTTGGCATTCTCCTCTGTAACATGGGAATAATGAGCATTTTAAAAAATCAAACTGTAACAAGAGTTTTATAAAGATATTATGCTTAAACACAGTGAATAGATTTTCCGAGAATGAATTCCAGAAGTGATACTAATGAGTCAGAGATTATAAATGTTTTTGAACTGCGGGGGCTACATTTTACTTCTGCCCTTTTCAGAAGGGCTATGCCAATTAGCAAATTCAGAAGCATTGTACTGGAGTTCATATTTAATCTCACACAAAAAGAGGACTGTTGTTTTTTAAATAATTTTGCCAGTTTAATATTTTTTTTAGCTCTTGCCATTTTAATAGATGCTGTTTTCTTGTTGCTGTTATTACTGTTGAGGTTCAGCTTTTCAGATTTTTACAGATGTATTGACATTTTTTATTTTTTACTTGTTCATGCACTTTTTCTTTATATCCTTTGTCCCTTTTTCTATAGACCATTCAACATTTCCTTGTCAATATGTAATCTCATGACATGTTATTATTTTAACACAATGTTATATTTTGTAATCATTTCTTTGTTGGCAATACTGACATAAAAATGATTACAAAATAGAACAGAGAAAAACACTAAACCATAAAGCTCTTAACCAATATTAGCTTTAAAACAATAATCTCAAAACTCCAGTTCAGTTCAGTTCAGTCGCTCAGTTGTGTCCGACTGTTTGCGACCCCACGAATTGCAGCATGCCAGGGCTCCCTGTCCATCACCAACTCCCAGAGTTCACTCAGATTCATGTCCATCGAGTCAGTGATGCCATCCAGCCATCTCATCCTCTGTCGTCCCCTTTTCCTGCTGCCCCCAATCCCTCCCAGCATCAGTCTTTTCCAATGAGTCAACTCTTCGCATGAGGTGGCCAAAGTACTGGAGTTGCAGCTTTAGCATCATTCCTTCCAAAGAACACCCAGGGCTGATCTCCTTCAGAATTGACTGGTTGGATCTCCTTGCAGTCCAAGGGACTTTCAAGAGTCTTCTCCAACACTACAGTTCAAAAGCATCAATTCTTCAGCACTCAGCTTTCTTTACAGTCCAACTCTCACATCCATTCATGACCACTGGAAAACCATAGCCTTGACTAGATGGACTTTTATTGGCAAAGTAATGTCTCTGCTTTTCAATATGCTATCTAGGTTGGTCATAAAACCCCAATTACAACCCAAATTTAGACTTCTAAAACTCATATCTATTAGTCTTTATATCCTATAGAGTTTATAGCCTTCTATTTATAAACATTATCTCATTAGGAAAATCCCAAACTTCTGGGGCACCCATGAAAAAATTGTGTGAAAATGAGCTTTAAAATTATAAAATTTTAAAGTTGTCACATTACTTAAAAATAGACTATTTTTTCAGTTAGAAGCTTAAATTCTCACTGATTAAAGTTTAGAACCTCTTAAAATATTTAATGAACCAAAACAGTTGTTCTAATATTAAACATTCTCTCAGTAAATCTCAAAGAGGTTTAGCATTGAACCAGAATAACCCTTTTTTTTTTTCTTTCTCTCAATTCAGACAACCATTTATTTTACTGCACATTAAAATATTTTGAAACATTTTGGCAAAAAAGAATGAGTTTTCTTTTTGCTCAGGGTTACCCCTTCCTCCCCAAAATACCCAAACCAAAGAACTCTTAACTTACAAAGATAACACTTTGCTTCTATTTCTTAAAAGGAACCACTTAGTAATTGAGTTTCTACTCCTGGAAAAAGCTTCTCTCTGTTAATGGATTTTTTGTAGTCTTCAGTTCAGTGCTATTAATTAAGTTACATTTGCCTTCCTTTCTCTGTTGCCAGATCACCTGTGTTTGTTTATGATTCCATGAAGTAGTGTTGCCTTGAGAAGAAGTATTGGTTTTTTGTATTCCTAGAGCCAGCACAGGACTTGGTCCATTACAGATATAAACTAATATTTTATTGAATTGAGTAATGATAAAGACACATACAATATCAAAGGTGTGAATTTACCTTCTGCCTTCCATAATCTTCTGATTATGGGCAGAAAATAAAACAATTTTTAAAATGTTTAGCCAAATTTTCCAAACTGAGATTTCATGGAGCAGTATTACAGGAGATTTGTGTAGGTCGCCACATACTCAGGGAAAAGAAAATTAAGTATTTGGAGAACATTGCCTATTCCAGGAGATGCATAGCTCATTCACCTATGAAGCCTCTGAGTGCAGCAAAAGGAAAGAGATTAATTCCACCCATACCTCTTTCAGTTTCTAACCCGTTCGGGTGCCACTTGCCGGGGTGCAGCCCCAGTGGATTCAGGGAATTAGAAGGTGGGGATGGCGTTGGCGACCTTGGAAAATACATATATAATTACAGATAGAGAGATTAGAAATGGATAGTGTAGTAGGAAATATTAGTGGAGAAAAAGAGGCTGAATAACTTGGTTTACATGGAATAGCATCCATGCTCCAGATGGGAATTCAGCCGGAAAAACAGGGAGCAAGAAAGAACGACATGGGGGAGTCAGTCTTTCCAGGAACTGATCCCATTTCTTTATTTTTCAGGTTTTCTTATATAGCTTTTGTTACATATAGGGATGAATACAGAGTCACATGGGGGTCAGCAGTCCTGACCTTTATCAAAGTCAGGTGCTTTACATAAAAAAAAAGGTCTTAGGGGATTTACCTCATCTTTTGGCCATGAGACCTGTTGACATTTTATGATCCTTTCTTTCTGATAACCAAAAAACTTATTTTTTCCAAGGGTGTTTTTTCTTAAACCAGGCACCACCCTCCAAATAAAGTTGCATTCCTATAGGGTGAGGGTGTAGTGAGTTACAATCAAGAAAGGAATTTATTTAACCCAAGGTTAACATGATTAATCTTAAAGGTTAATTCCTATTTCTCCTATATGCTTAAAGGTTAATACTTATTTCTCCTATATGCTAGTTATATTCATTATAAGGGCAGAGAATATGGAGATTTAGCAGCAAACATCAGCCCAACAAATGAAAATCCTTTCACCAATGTTCCCTTTAAGATCTACTTAGTCTTAAGATAGTGATAAAGTTACATTTTTACATAGCAAGGACACAGTGATTTATAACAAAGTACAGTGATCTATTACAAAACAGAAAATTCATTAACTCAAAAAGTCTAGTATTGCTAACCTTAAAAACTACTGTATTTCCTTTTCTATATTCCAAATACATTGATTAATATATTCCCGGGTGCCTAAGGATATGGAGGCCTGGCGGCAATCATTGACTCAACAATGAGAAAAGCCCTATGCTAATACTCCAAACTCTCTGTGCTGTTTATGGTTGAGAGGTTGTCACACAAGCTAGTCTGTCAGCAGAGAGGTTTGACCTGAGACACCCTTGTCCCACCCAGGGCAGGGCATTAGCAGCAATTATTGACACAACAAATGAAAAAACCCTTCACCAATATAATTCCCAACCAACCCACTATACTAATAATTTCTAACTTCCCACAAGAATTTGCCTTTAGTAAGTCTAAAACATCTCGTTCTTCTCACGGTCAGGACGCTGTAAACCATCACATGCGGCTGGACGAACCTATACAGGTGGGCTAGATAACCTTCAGAGTTCATAAGCTGAAACACTCTTGTCACGCCCAGGAATTTTTATTGACTTGGAGCTGCACGTTTATTCCTTCTCCGAGAGAAACGGTTATGGGGGAGAGCCCCCCGGAAAGTCAAAGGTGTAGGTGAGAGCAAAAAACAGACTCTGGTTTTGGGGTAGATGCTCAAAAACAGGGGGTCTCCTGAGGCTTAATTACGCCTCCTTCCTCATGATCTTTGCCATGGGCGGAGTTCCTCATGCTGGCCCCTGGCAGATAGGTTCTCTGATTGGTTTATTGTAAAAGTTGCCTCATGAAAGAACAGAGAGCTATAAAGAAGTCAAAAGAAGTAAACACTAAGAAGCAAAATGAACTCATTAAATTAATAAAAATTTATAATACAAAGAACCCCAAATTCAATAACAAAATTTCAACCTTCAATGAGATGCAATAAGTAGTAGAATTGACTTCCAGAAAAAAATTAGTAATATGGAGAATAAATTGTATAAATGAGATGCAAGGTAAAAAGACAGAGATAAACTTGATGAGAGTTTATGATAAACATTTTGAGCAGAATCACAGATTCAGGCTATGAATTAAATATGCTTCTCCTGAAAATGCAATAAGATTAATAGCAAAGGCAAGACCAAGATATAATTCAAACACTTCTGGGGGAAATGAATTAGAAATTACACATTAAATGACTTACCAGGCTATGTGAAAAACATGTAAGATGAATCACACCCAGATTTATTCTGGGCACTGGCGTTTTTTAACTCCTTATTTTAGAAATGTACCAACATACACAGAAATACAATAAACAATAAAATTAAACTTCATGTTTCCATTATCCAGCTTGAGAGATTATAAACATTATATACATATTATATTTTCACTGTATCTACTTTTTTCCTTTTGGAGGAAATAGTCCATATTTTTTGTCCTTTTGTCTCTATATATTCAATGCATACCTTTAATAAATGAGTATACTTTTTATATAACCATCATAATATTATCACATCTAGCAATGTTAATGGTAAAATCTATTTTCTTTTGGCCAGATCACAAAAATACATGGAGGTTAAGCAACAATCTAACTGGTGACAGTTAAAATATCTTACCTATGAAAAAACAAAGAAAATACCTTGTGTACACATTCTTGACACCCATCTTAAAAGTACTGGAAGGAACAATGAAGATGAAAGTCCCTGCAGCCCAAGCTTAGTTAGCCTTGTGGTAAATTCATCCTTGTCTGGAATCTCCGTGTCACTCTGTAGCACCCTGTTAAGAAGTGGCAAGATTCCACAGGATGTATCATTGTTTCAAGAGAAGTGGAGAACAGAAAATGTGTCTTGTTGCTGCTTTTTTCTCAGTATCTAAGATAGTGAAAAGTGAAAGTGTTAGTCGCTCAGTCATGTCTGACTTTTTGCAATCCCATGAACTGACCTAAGATAGTATTTCATACTAAAAGATACTTACTAAATGAATGAACCCCCACCCCAACCTCCGTGACTCAACAAAGATTTCTTTGCCTCAGTTATCTCAGAACTACTGGATCTGAAGCAATGATGCTGAAAGGAATAAGGAATTTCTCAGTAATAACCAGTAAGCACCAAATCATAAAAGAAGACAGGAGCCTGCTCCAGTTCTTTGGCACAGCACAGAACCCAGACACTAGAAAAATTAAGCCCAAATCATGAATCAGACTGAACTTCTGGCTGGCAAGGCAGAACAAGGACTTAAATTCTGATTTTTCAGATTAAAAAGAAACACATATTTATTTTTCTTCTCAGTTGAGGACTCATGCTAACGTTCCTAACTTCTTTTATATTGAGGGCTTAAATTTTGTTAGGCACTGTCCCATATGTTATTCTACTTACTGTTGTAGTGACCTTCTGATTCTAGTACATAGGGGTTGGAGACTCAGGTTTTGGTCTCAGACAGACCTAATTTCAAACACTGCCTCTTCCATTTATCAGTGTTTGACCTAAGGAAAGATTTGGGTTCCCCAGGTGGTGCAGTGGTAAAGAATGGATGAGACCTGCCAGTGCAGGAGACATAAAAGTTGCAGATTGCATCCCTGCGCCAGGAAGATCCACTGGAGGAGGCAATGGCAATCCACTCCAGTATTCTTGCCTGGAGAATCCCATGAACAGAGGAACTTGGTGGGCTGCAGTCCGTAGGGCCACAAAGAATCAGATCCAACTTAGGACACACACATAAGTGAAGGAAGATTTATAGTAGCCATAATGATCAGCTTCCTAATTTTCAAAATATGAATATTGCTACTATTATATCAGTGACTTATTACTATGAAGGTGAATAAGATGGCACATAGTAAATTTCAAAATATATTAGCTAGTTATCAAATATGTATATACAGAGAAAAAATATATATAGAGAAAAGAATTTACTAAGGATATAGAGGTAATAAGTATACAGAAAAGTTAAGCACAAGCTTTTTGGTCCAACAGCTAGTTTTCTTTCCATAGTCATTAAAAATAACTTCAGTTTAATAGTTGCCATCTTTTAAGATATCTGAACACTGCCAGTATTTGATATTTCTAATTCTCTGAATTTTATCATCTTTCCAAATATAACCACTGAGGTAAATTTAATCACAGATCAAATTTTTAAAGTCCTGCCTCATCCAAATGTTGAATATTTTTGTTCTGCTGCTTTTTCTAATTGCTGTAGGAGGTGAAATAAAATTATTGTGAATAGATTTTCTGGAAATCAATCCTGGAGAGGGGACCTGTTCAACAATGTTTTTCATGGTCAATATTTGCTGTCGTACTTTATTTTTCCATGAAGCAATCATCACGTTGGCTTCTGGCTCACCTTACCCTTCCCAAATCAGATTTCAAAAAAGATTAAACTGAAATGATCTGTTTTGAACATTTTATTTCAACACCCAAGTAGGTTGATGTTTCTTAATAGATTAGGTAGAAGTTTTAATATATCTTCATAAAAGAGATGTCTTCAAGTTAACTATACTTTCAGAATACTTCTTAGGCTTTTTAGCAATCCTCATAGTTTATTTAGTGAAACGGCTGAGAGTTGCAAACCTGTTTGCTAAGAAAATGATCAAATCCACTAAAGTATTTAATAGCAAGTAGTTGGTGCCTATGAACCCCATTCAAGCATTCTTGAGAGTTCTCAAGAATTTAAGTACCTTAAAATGTGCATGCTTACCTGAACTAGCATGGTGCCCCTTACAAGTTTCTTTCAAAACACAAATGATTCCACCAGGAATCCTAGCAGTCAGTATGGAATCAGAGGTCCTATTCCAAATGTCATATGTCAATATTTAGATAAAGGGAGTCTATGTTCCTAGTAACATTTTTACACATAAATTATTAAGTTCTACTCTAAACCACAGGAAATGTTTCAAATATTAACTAGATAAACCTCCTTTCAGATCCTATTTGCACATCAGAGTGTCTAAGCTTTCTCTTCAAATCCTTAAAACATGATAATTCAGTCTCCCCTGACTCTCTTTTAATTTTCTGCATGCATCTTGAGGTCTATCATATATTTTTCTTGTCTATTTTCTGGCTCCTCCTTCACCTGAAATTAATCTCCATGAAAAAGCAGGAAATCCATATGTTTTGCGATTACTTTTTGTGTCACACTTAGAACAGTGCTTGATACTTAGAGGGTGCTTAATAAATGTTAAATGCATGAACCTGTAAGTATGATATTCTGACTCTCCTTAAATGTCTGTTGCATAGGTTAGCTGCTCTAGTAAGTCATTAACATAGAGATTGTGCCTACTTTGGTAATGATTGACTTTCAAAATAAGTTATTTTGCTGAAAATAAACCTACTGTCAAAAGATAAACTGAGACGTATTAAAAATTTAAGAGATCATTGGGTGTATAGTCATTCTGATTGGCAGTGCAAAGCCAGAAGTAGTTAGGAGTGCTCCATCTATTAACATAAGAGCCAGGGTACACAGTGCAAAGAAATGAAATTATTTGATTGGCTATAATCACAAGTAGTTGGCTACTTGTGACTTGGTTTCCATAGCATCTTGATTTCATAATCTTGAGCTATTTACAAACCTAGATTTTAGCTTGCTTATGTAGGTCATCATGACATTAGAACCACATTAGTCCAATGGCCTCTTTGTTTAATTAATTTAACACTGAGTCATTAAAAATAAATTATAATAGCAATCTTTTCCATGAGGAAGGAATGTAGGAATATGAGCTAGATAGTTTCAGAGTCACAGTAAAAATATTTTTCTGAAAGGAATTTCAATAATGGTGTTTTTATAAGTTAAACTATTGATATCTAATTTAGGTATCTAAGATTAAATTTTCTCAGGGTGAAATGAACTCAAGATATGCAAAGACTTTGTAGGCAGTGTAAAGGGTTTAGGTTTTCTGCCTGCAATTGAAGAATCTTGCATCGGAAAAAAACAGTACACTTTTGCATTTTTTAAATAAGTCCATCATGGATTCACCATGATTGAAGAAGGAAGAGTAAGTATATAAGAGTGCAGATTGAAAATTTAATGATGAAGTAAAAGTGAGAGATGATGGCTGGTTTGTTCGGCTTCTGTGCTTACCAAGCCCTCCAGATTTTGATTTGCCTGCTGACTTAATGAAGACATTCTAGAAATGTTTGTATAAGAATGCTACTTTCTTTAAAATGTCACTTTTCTTTTTCTTTTTTTTTAATTTTTATTTTTACTTTATTTTACTTTACGGTACTGTATTGGTTTTGGCATACATTGACATGAATCCATCATGGGTGTACATGAACTCCCAAACATGAACCCCCCGCCCTCCCACCTCCCACCCAACATCATCCCTCCAGATCATCCCCATACACCAGCCCCAAGCATCCTGCATCCTGCATTGAACATAGACTGGCAATTCATTTCTTACATGATAGTATACA
>SJYX01006236.1:26922-39877 GCA_006410675.1 Oreotragus oreotragus
AGAAATTATTAGTATAGTAGGTTGGTTAGGAATTATATTGGTGAAGGGTTTTTCATTTGTTGTGCCAATAATTGCTGCTAATTCCCTGCCCTGGGTGTGACAAGAGTGTCTCAGGTCAAACCTCTCTGTTGACAGACTAGCTTGTGTGACAACCTCTCAACCATAAACAGCACAGAGAGTTTGGAGTATTTTGAAAGTCTTAATTAGCATAGGGCTTTTCTCATTGTTGAATCAATGATTGCCACCAGGCCTCCATATCCTTAGGCACCTGGGAGTATATTAATGTATTGGAATATAGAAAATGAAATATAGTAGTTTTTGATGTTAGCAATGCTAGAATTTTTGAGTTAATGAATTTTCTTTTTTGTTATAGATCACTGTACTCCTCTTTCTTTGTTATAAATTACTGTGTCCTTGCTATGTAAAAATGTAACTTTATCACTATCTTAAGACTAAATAGATCTTAAGGGGAACATTGGTGAAGGGTTTTCATTTGTTGGGCTGATGGTTGCTGCTAAATCTCCATATTCTCTGCCCTTATAATGAATATAACTAGCATATAGGAGAAATAAGTATTAACCTTTAAGATTAATCATGTTAACCTTAGGTTAAATAAATTCCTTTCTTAGTTGTAACCCACTACACCCTCACCCTATAGGAATGCAACTTTATCTGCTACCTTCAGAAGGTGGAGCCTGGTTTAAGAAAAAACACCCTTGAAAAAAATAAGTGTTTTGGTTATCAGAAAGAAAGGATCATAAAATGTCAGCAGGCCTCATGGCCATAAGATGATGTAAAACCCCTAAGACCTTTTTTTTATACATTTATGTGAAGCACCTGATTTTGATAAAGGTCAGGACTGTTGACCCCCACGTGATTTTAAAATTTCCATTGGTCTCTATGTGTAACAAAAGGTATATAAGCAAACCTAAAAAGTAAAGAATCAGATCAGTTTCTGGAAAGACTGATTCCCCCGTGTCGTTTCTTTCTTGCTCCCCATTTTTCTGGAACGTGGGTACTTACCAAGCCTGCTAATTTTGCCTGGGCTTCTAAGATTGGACCGGGGAGGCCTCAGTGCCTCCTCTCCTTCGGGAGAACGGAAAAACGCCTGTGGCCTACGTAGGTGGTTGATTGGTATTCCACGTAAACCAAGTTATTCAGCCTCTTTTTCTCCACTAATTTTCCTACTATCCGTTTCTAATCTCTCTATATATCTGTAATTAAATAAGTTTTTCCCTAGGACGCCTACTCTGTCTCCCCTTCGAATTACCCTGGATCCACCGGGTCTGGACCCCAACGGAAAAGGTCAGTTTTCATTTTAATCCCAAAGAAAGGCAATGCCAAAGAATGCTCAAACTACCACACAATTGCGCTCATCATCTCTGGGTCAGGAAGATCCCCTGAAGAAGGAAATGGCAACCCACTCCAGTATTCTTGCCTGGAGAATCCTATGGACAGAGAAGCCTGGTAGGCTATAGCCCACGGGGTCACAAAGAGTCGGACACGACTGAGCGACTTCACTCACTCACTCACACACTAGAGAAGTAATGCTCAAAATTCTCCAAGCCAGACTTCACCAGTATGTGAACCACGAAATTCCAGATGTTCAAGCTGGTTTTAGAAAAGGCAGAGAAACCAGAGATCAAATTGCCAACACCCGCTGGATCATCAAAAAAGGAAGAGAGTTCCAGAAAAACATCTACTTCTGCCTTATTGGCTACATCAATGCCTTTGACTATGTGGATTACAATAATTCTGAAAGAGATGGGACTACCATGCCATCTGACCTGCCTCCTTAGAAATCTGTATGCAGGTCTAGTTAGAACTAGACATGGAATAACAGACTGGATCCAAATAGGAAAAGGAGTACATCAAGGTTGTATATTATCACCCTGCTTATTTAACTTATATGTAGAGTACATCATGAGAAACGCTGGGCTAGACAGAGCACAAGCTGGAATCAAGATTGCTGGTAGAAATATCAATAACCTCAGATATGCAGATAACACTACCCTTATGGCAGAAAGTTAAGAACTAAAGAGCCTCCTGATGAAAGTGAAAGAGGAGAGTGAAAAGTTGGCTTAAAGCTCAACAGTCAGAAAACTAAGATCGTGCCATCCAGTCCAGTCACTTCATGGCAAATAGATGGGAAACAAAGAAAACAGTGACAGACTTCATTCTTTTGGGCTCCAAAATCACTGCAGATGGTGACTGCAGCCATGAAACTAAAAGTGTTTGCTCTTTGGAAGAAAAGTTATGACCAAACTAGACAGTATATTGAAAAGCAGAGACATTACTTTGCCAACAAAGGTCCATCTAGTCAAAGCTAAGTTTTTTCCAGTAGTCATGTATGGATGTGAGAGTTGGACTTTAAAGAAAGCTGAGCACCAAAAAACTGATGCTTTTGAACTGTGGTGTTGGAGAAGACTCTTGAGAGTCCCTTGGACACCTACAAGATCCAACCAGTCCATCCTAAAGGAGATCATTCCTGAATACTCACTGGAAGGACTGATTTTGAAGCTGAAACTCCAATACTTTGGCCACCTGACGTGAAAAACTACTTATTTGAAAGACCCTGCCAGGAAAGATTGAAGGCAGGAGGAGAAGAGAATGCGATGGTTGGATGGCATCACTGACTTAGTGCACATGAATCTGAGTAAACTCTGGCAGTTGATGATGGACGGGGAGGCCTAACACGCTGCAGTCCATGGGATCACAAAGAGTTGAACATGACTGAGTAAACTGAACTGAACTGAACATTTGGATATTATAAAGAGTGTTTGTTACTCTGAACATTCCTATGTATGTCTGTGATCAGAAGTTTCCCCAGATTCTTGGTGTAGAATCTCTAGGAGTGAATTTCTGGGTAAAAAGAGTATGAATTTGTTCAGTTTCATTATGCAGGTTTAAACCCTCTTCAGTCCAGTTACACACTTACCGATAGTGCATGTGAATTACCATTGCTGCACATCCTTGCTAACACAGGCATTGTCATTTTATTGAAGTATTTCTGATTACACTCTGGTAGGATCCAGATCTTAGAGGTTTTAATTTTCATTTCTTATGGACCTTCTTTTGTTCTTTACACAGTGTTCATTGCTTCTTCATACGATAGTGCATGTGAATTACCATTGCTGCACATCCTTGCTAACACAGGCATTGTCATTTTATTGAAGTATTTCTGATTACACTCTGGTAGGATCCAGATCTTAGAGGTTTTAATTTTCATTTCTTATGGACCTTCTTTTGTTCTTTACACAGTGTTCATTGCTTCTTCATTCCTTTGTAGATAGAGATAATCCTGCCCCCTAGCTTTATTTTAAGGCTTTTTCTCAGGGTTAGAAGTGCTTTCACAGATACTTTACCAATGAATTTCTTTCACTTTCACTTTCATTCCTCTTGTGATACCATCCCTTAATTGGATACTGACTTCAAGCCTTTCTAGTGATTAATCAATATACACCATGGAGAGAAAACATAATGCAATGTTTAGGGTGGATCCTCCCCTGGAAGAAATACAAGCTGGAATCAAGATTGCTGGGAGAAATATCAATAACCTCAGATATGCAGATAACACCACCATTATGGCAGAAAGTGAAGAGGAACTAAAAACCCTCTTGATGAAAGTAAAAGAGGAGAGTGAAAACGTTGGCTTAAAGCTCAACATTTAGAAAACGAAGATCATGGCATCCAGTCCCATCACTTCATGGGAAACAGATGGAGAAACAGTGGAAACAGTGTCAGACTTTATTTTGGGGGGGCTCCAAAATCACTGCAGATGGTGACTGCAGCCATGAAATTAAAAGATGCTTACTCCTTGGAAGAAAAGTTATGACCAACCTAGATAGCATATTCAAAAGCAGAGATGTTACTTTGCCGACTAAGGTCCATCTAGTCAAGGCTATGGTTTTTCCAGTAGTCATGTATGGATGTGAGAGCTGGACCGTGAAGAAGGCTGAGTGCCGAAGAATTGATGCTTTTGAACTGTGGTATTGGAGAAGACTCTTGAGAGACAGACTGCAAGGAGATCCAACCAGTCCATTCTGAAGGAGATCAACCCTGGGACTTCTTTGGAAGGAATGATGCTAAAGCTGAAACTCCAATTCTTTGGCCACCTCATGTGAAGAGTTGACTCATTGGAAAAGACTCTGATGCTGGGAGGGATTGGGGGCAGGAGAAGAAGGGGACGATCGAGGATGAGATGGCTGGATGGCATCACTGACTCGATGGATGTGAGTCTGAGTGAACTCTGGGAGATGGTGATGGACAGGGAGGCCTGGCGTGCTGCGATTCATGGGGTCGCAACAAGTCGGACACGACTGAGCGACTGAACTGAACTGACTCCCCTGGAATTGAATGGATCAGCTTTGAATGGATCTCTCTTCACTTAAGACATGTTCTCTTTCATCAGGGCAATAAGGAAGAACAGGAAATAGTCTTCATAATTAAATACACAGAACTCATGAAATTCCTTCCACAGCTCCACTGGTTCCAGCCTAGTATATCTGTTTATTTAGAAATGTGTAGCTGGTACTTCTTGCACAATGATTACCTTATTTCAGCTTATTACTTTCCATTGTTTCAGTGGTGTGGTTTTTTAAAATGTATTATTTGACATTTAAAATGGTATTATTTAACTATTTAACCTGCTTTACTTTTATCCAAAGCACTTATTGCTATCATACTATATACTATTTATTTCGATTATTGTAAACATCATTTGTAGAGTATAAGCATGCTGCTGCTGCTACTAAGTCACTTCAGTCGTGTCCGACTTTGTGCGACCCCAGAGACGGCAGCCCACCAAGCTCCTCTGTCCCTGGGATTCTCTAGGCAAGAACACTGGAGTGGGTTGCCATTTCCTGCTCCAATGCATGAAATTGAAAAGTGTAAGTGAAGTCGCTCAGTTGTATCTGACTCCCAACGACCCCATGGACTGCAGCCTACCAGGCTCCTCCGTCCATAGGATTTTCCAGGCAAGAGTACTGGAGTGGGGCGCCATTGCCTTCTCTGAGAGTATAAGCATATGAAGAGAGAATTCCATCTGTTTTTCNCGACCCCATGGACTGCAGCCTACCAGGCTCCTCCGTCCATAGGATTTTCCAGGCAAGAGTACTGGAGTGGGGCGCCATTGCCTTCTCTGAGAGTATAAGCATATGAAGAGAGAATTCCATCTGTTTTTTCTACTGATATATTATCAGCATTTACAGTTGAAGTAATAATATTTATAGTAATAATAACTAAATGAACACTTTAAAACAAATGATCAGATTGTTCAAAAAATCTAAGCTGGAGTTCTAGAATGCAGGGCTAGGAAAGGACGGACTGGTATAGATGTAGGCTGTATCACCTGGAGGCAGAAATTACCTAAAAGACAACTTTTAGGAATGAAGCTAAAGTGAAGTGTCAGATTAACTATAAATCTGAGAGGCCAGGCAAATAATTATGCTTTCATTCTCTCAGATCACTTGTTTTGCGAGAAGACAACCTCCCTGTTGTGAGGTCATGCACAAATTCCCAAGGAGAGGTTCTTGTGGTGAGGAACTTAGATCTCCTATCAATAGCCACATGAATGAGCCATCTTGGAAGCAAATCCTCCAGACACAAATAACACCCCTGGTCAATATCTCAACTGAAATTTCATGAAAGGCCCTGAGCTGAAACTACCCAGCTAAGCAGTGCCTATATTCCTAACTCACAAAAATGGGAGATAATAAATATGAATTGTTTTAAACTGCTGAATTTGGGGATAGTTTGTTATATAGTAATAAATCTCTATTTAGCTTGCTTTATTTTTATCCAAAGCACCTATTGCTATCATACTATATATTATCCATTTTGATTATTATAAACTTATCATTTGTAGAGTATAAGCATATGGAGAGAGAATTCCATCTGTTTTTCCTGCAGATATATCATCAGCACTTACAGTAATAATATTTATAGTAATAATAACATAATGAACATTTATTTGATAAACAGTATGTTCATTAAGCATCTAAGCAGTAATTTCAAGTATGCAATTGGATACACAGATCCAGAGTTACTGAAGGAAGCTGTGGCCTGGATAAAGATTTGGGAGTCATAAGCACACTGAGAAATGTTGTTGAAATGAATGATGCCACCTGGCACTATAGTTACAAAAAAAGAGTGTCGCAGGTCACACTTCTATAGTACTCCAACAGTTAGCAAAAAAGAGATAACAAAAGTACTGAAAAAGAACAGCAAACGGCAAAGGGAGAAAATTATCAATTATCAGAAAGTGACAACAAAGGATAAAAAGAAAATACAGAATGCCTGCTATTTGCCAGTCTGGGCACTTTAAATACTTTGCCACATCCAGTTTTCAAAATAACTCTGTGCGTGCTGTTGCTCAGTCGTGTCCAACTCTTTGAGACCCATGGACTGTAGCCCACCAGGCTCCTCTGTCCATGAGATTTCCCAGGAAAGAATACTGGAGTGGGTTGCCACGCCCTCCTCCAGGGGATCTTCCCAACCTAGGGATCGAACCCACATCTCTTTGANTGGACTGTAGCCCACCAGGCTCCTCTGTCCATGAGATTTCCCAGGAAAGAATACTGGAGTGGGTTGCCACGCCCTCCTCCAGGGGATCTTCCCAACCTAGGGATCGAACCCACATCTCTTTGATCTCCTGCATTAACAGGCGGCTTCTTTACTGCTAGCACCAATAGGTAGGTTTTATTACTCACAATTTGTAGGAGAAAACCACTTAGAGGCTACGTACTTGCCCTTGGTCACATTTCCAAGAAGTGGTGGGACTAGAAGTTGAATCTAGATCAGAATATCATGTCTTTCCACTAAATCATTCCTGAGATAGGTGCTTAATACCTATGTATTCTGAATATGTGATGATGCTTTGTTATCCTTTAACAATCATATTGATTTTTTTCAGTTACTATGATACAATCACATATAGAAAAGTACCAGGCAGTAAAATGTGAAATGTTATACCTCAAGAAATATCAGATTTCCCAGAGGAACACTTTGAAGACAGTAGATACTTGACTTTCTCTCTTACCTTGGCACATTCTGTGACTTAACCTGCATGCTGGAGTTCACCTGAGTAAACATCATAAATTTTATTTGGTGAAGGAGAAAGCCCTAGTCATAAGTAATGATTATATCACACTGAAAGTGTAGTCAAGCATGATGTTTCTTGGATGGCTAGCAACTGAAATTATTAATCATTTAATTGATGAATTCACTTCAGAGAAACTTGTGAACAGAGCTCACGCAAATATTGTCCTGAAGGTTTCAATTCATTTTCTCTAATAGAAGAAATGCAAACCATTATTTGTCATCATAATAAAAACATATCATATTCCAAGATGTCAGTAACAGCAAGGTAGACTTTCAGTATAAAATGCTGTGATATTATCAACGAAGCAAATTTTCAACCACGCATACTGCAAATGCCTGTGCATGAGTGATTTTAAAGTGGAGACAGAATGACTAAATATGTTAGAAATATCTCTGCAACATCCTCAAAATTCATATGCTTATCCCTGAAGCCATTCTGAGCTCATCCACATGTCCTAATCCAATTTCCCAAGGCACTCAGATATGCCTCTGTTTTGAAAACACTACATATATGCATAGTACATATGTAAAATGGGAGAAAGCATTAAATATTATAGTTTTTTAAGTCTCTGCTTAAAACATATATAATACTTATTGTAAATACATAGGTGCTTTACATATACATATTTATGTTCATAATGCTAAAGACCTACATTATATTTCTGACATAATTTATTTCTGAAAAAGCTTCCTAACAAGTTTCTAGTCATATTCCCTTCAAATGTACCAAGTGCAGGATTGCCAAAATTTGTTTTCAAAAATGCAAATATGGCCATGCCACCCTGTCTACTCAAAACACTTCACTACTCGCCTTTTGACTCCAGGATAAAATTCAAGTCTCTGATGTGGCATAAACCCTTCATTACGCATCCCCTGCTTTGTGTTCCAGCTGTATCTCTCATTACTTCACTCTACCTTGAACTTTATGCTTCAACAGTTTCACACTGCTAACAATTTTCTACTCAAACAACCCTGTGCATTTACTCATGCTTCTTTCTCTACCTCAAGCAACTTCTAATTATCTTCCCTGAGCTGACATTTGCTTACCCTTTAAGATTCAACTCAGGCTTCACAGCTTCCTGGAATCCTTCCTGAGCTCTCCAGACCTGGTCGCAGCCAAATACAGTTTGCACATTCTTGCTGCTTTATTTTAGTGCTGTTGTAACTATTTATTTAGGCATTTGTATCCCTTACTAGAAATTGACCTCCCAGAGCTCATGATAATTTTTTTTTCCTGTATATCCCCTGCCTAGTGTTAGAAGTTTGAGATACAGTTTTGGTGCTGGAATACAAATACTTACTCTCCGTTCCTCTGGAAGTTTCTGCCAATAGAGCCAAATACAAAAGTAGTAATACCATGATAGGTAATGAAGAATAAGCTTTGTTAATGTAAGGTAATTTTTTTATTATTCCAGGTACAAGGATTTTCTGATAAATGCTGTTGATGTGAAAGGATTTATTAAGCCTTAAAGAACATATGGCACTCTCTTTGCTCAGTTTCTCTGAACCTGTGTCATTGTTGACTTGTCTCTGTGGATGAGGGTGGAACCTACTTTATCTACTTAGCCACTGTCAGAACACGGAACCACATGAAAGCTGGGCCTGCTGAAGTAAGCCTTGCCAGGTACTCTAGCCAAATAGATTCACAGACTACAAGAGAGGAAGTAGAACTTAAGACCCTATATTTTGCGTATAGTTAACCCCTCCCTCCAGTTGAATGAGTCCCAGTGAATGTCTCAGGCTATGAACAGTCTAGTAATTCTTGTTCCTTGCAAAGGCTCTAGAAAGATGGTTAGACAAAGTGTTGACATATATTCCTTCTTGCTTTTTCTTCTATAATTTCTTATTTTTGTGCTCCCTACTAAAGTAGTAATACCATGATAGGTAATGAAGAATAAGCTTTGTTAATGTATCATCCTTATATTTGTGTAACAATTTGCAGTATTCAAGATTTCACATTATATGATATGCTGTGCCATGCTGTGCTAAGTTGCTTCACTCGTGTCCCACTCTTTGCGACCCTACGGACCGTAGCCCGCCAGGATCCTCTGTCCATGGGATTCTCCCAGCAAGAATGCTGGAGTGGGTTGCTGTGCCCTCCTCCAGGGGATCTTCCTGATCCAGGGACTGAATCCATGTCGCTCAAGTCTTTTGCATTGGCAGGCGGGTTCTTACCACTAGTACCACTTGGGAAGCCCCATTATATCATATAATCTTCAACAAAATTCATTTGAATTTTGTTGAAGACATTAAGCATTAATATCTCTTTTTACAGGTAAGAAATTTGAGGATGTTAAATATAAAATAATTAACCCTGGTTATATAGAGCTAATGAGTTGCAGAACCAGGAACGTTCCCAGGTCTTCTGAATGTGAAACTGTATTTTCAACCTGGTAATTTGCAACAAAGCATACTTGCAATGACCATCACAGGTGGTGTTCAACTCTGGTCACAGTAGGCTAAACATAGAAATACCTCTACAGTGTTCCCAAGATGGCCATCCCTGGTGACATTTTTGAGCCTCTCCAGATAACTGGTTCTAGTGGCCCAAGTTAACTTTATGCCTCTGTTTTAAAAGCTCCTCATATGCATAGTACACATATGGAAGAATAAAGAATGTAAGTAAAAGAAGTAGTCTCTTGAGGCTCTTTATTTATGAATGCATTTAGGTCAAGAATCCCAAGTGTAGCCTAATCGTTTCAACATAGAAGTCAGACAAGTTCCTGTCAGTCTGTAAGTCTAAAAGTTTGGATCTAAAAATGCTGTTTACAGGAAAGGCTGAGAATTCCTTTAATAATCTCACAAGAGGGATATCTCAGTTTCCTAAGGACTAAACTGTCCCTAGGGAATTTCCTCCTGAGAAAAGAGAAAGTGCAAGCAGGTTTGGAGTTGAAGGAGAAGAAGGCTTGCCCGCTTTGGCTGAGCTTGGCATTGGGCTTCAGGAGAGAAGGAAAAGCAGGGCTTGGGACTTCCTTCATGTTAATTCTAGCCCACCGGGTCGTGAAAGAAGTCAGAAACACAGAGCAGAGACTCTGTCGTGAACAAAAGCTCTAGCTGAAGTGAGAAACTTCCCACACCGGTGCTATTACTGGGAAATGAGTTAGCAAACATGGTGGTGGACATCAAGGACCTTCTTCATTTGATAAGAACCCCATCAAAATTCAAGAGTGAACAGTTTAGAAAGTCCGTGAAATGATCATTTGATATATTTTCACCAAAATAAGTAGAATATATTTTTAACTGTCATTTAAAAGGAGTTGTTACATGTACTGGGAAATATGTTTTGTGGAACATCTAATTCTATGATATACTGTAGACATAAGTAAAAGAATAATAAGAAAAGATCTTTGATATCCTCCACCTTAAGTTTTTGACATTCAGATCTGCATGGTCCTCATTTCTACATAAAAATATGTTAAAGCTCTTGGAAAGCAGGTAGGTCCACTGAAAAAATCATCAACTGACAGTCTTCTAGCCTAATTACAAGACTGTGTCTCCCCTGGAAGTCTGTGTCTGTCATCAAATATTCATCCCCTTTTTTTTGCCAGGGTGTGCTTTTTGCTTTTTATTCAACCTACTGATAGAGATGTTTAATAATTTATAGCAAAAAAAGGGGGGGGTGGAAAGCTTGCTAACTCTTAACTTACCACATAAGCAATTCCTGGTATGTAACTTGCCCTAGCTATTTATAATTGGGCTTCCCAGGTGGAACTAGTGGTCAAGAACTCACCTGCCAATGCAGGAGACATAAGAGACACAGGTTCAATCCCTGGGTCAGGAAGATTTTCAGGAAGCTATTTATAATTACTGAGGAACTAAAACAACCAAAACCTATTTTTCTCAAAAGTTATAGACACTGCAACAAACGACCAATTAGTTGAGGGAAGGAAGAAAGGGAGAAAATTCTATCATCGGGTGCAATTTCAGGGAAACTTTCAGCTCACCACAAACCATGAAGCAATTATTTGTAAAAAGTTTCAAGGTTTTTATACTAATATCAGGAATGATTATTATATCTCCTTCAATAAATATTTTTACTTCTGGAATTTTTACTATCTATACACCAAGTCTCTTAAAATATTCTATGTTTTCACATTGCTGTGTATTCTGAGGCACTTTACTACTTGATTTTTTAAGCGATCAACAATGACTATTCTCTCTTATAATTTTCCATACATATTCACAAATATTTACATATAATTTCTATTAATTAAACTGCTCCTATAATCCATCACATATATTCACAAGAATATATACTCCTATCCTTCAGCCTTGGTCTCTCAGGGGTTCTTCAACGCAAAGAAGAGAAATCACGGTACCATCTACATGGCTTAAGCCTATCTGACAGCCCCATGAGCTGTTTAGTTCAGCTGAGGGTGATGGTTTAGCTATGGGTGTAGGAGTGGAAAGGAGGTATGGTAGACACTTAAAAACCATTCGAATTCCATTTCAAGGAAGACCTGTTGGCAGTCATGCCTACAAAAGAGAGCTTCTAGCAGTGACTGCTCTAAGCTGCAGAGTGCAACCCTGCCTGAGGTCACACTCCTTTCCACGGTCCAATATGGAATGGATGGAGTATAAAGGCATGAAGGGACTTCCCTGGTGGTCCAGTGGTTAAGAATCTGCCTTCCAATGCAAGGAATGCAGGTTCAATCCCTGGTAGGGAAACGAAGATCCCGCGTGCCTTGGGGCAACTAAGTCCATGAGCCACACCAAAAGATCCTACATGCTGCAACTAAACTAAGACCCCCCAATGCAGCCTAGATAGACAGATAGACCGACCAACAAGACAAGATAGATGAAAAAGGCCTGGTCATCATGACCCAACTTGTGATAGCTTTCTGAAAGACCATTCTAGCTCCAGAGCTCTCCATGGAGTTGACCAAGGCTGTCACAGCTTAACTTCTCCCTCTGTCCAATTCTGGTTCCATTTCCCACCTTCCACGTAAGTGTTGATCCTAAAGGTACTCCTTTCTAAACATCTTGTAAGCTAAACTCACTTCAGAGGAATCCACCCAACATGAGGCTAAGTGCAGTGAGCCTCCATCCTCCATTTTCCCACAATTCTCTAACCTATTACTTTTTTTAGGATAAATTCCTAGAAACCAAATGACCAAATCAAGTGACAGAAATTTTTTAATTCTTCATAAATACTACCAACCACAAGAGTTAAAAAAAGGGCCTGTTTTCCATCTACTCCAAATTCCTCTGAAATGACAGAAAAGATAATTTTTAATGAATAAATTCATAACAGAAATGATAACCAAAGTATACTATATACAGATCAGAAATTTTTAGAAATTCATCCTATCTTATCTTAAAGGAAACAGATGAGATCAGAATAAGAAATAAGGGCAGAAAAACCACAGTACAAAATATTCACAAAACAGGTTCTACCATTTTCTACTCCAAAAGTAGAAGCAGTTTTTCATAAGGAACCCCAAACTCAGAAAACTTCACATACAAGAGGACTCAGAACAATATATAAAGAACTGTCCCTCAGAATAAACAGGGCTAGTAAATCTCCTACATAAATACATCTGAGCGGTTTACTCACATGATCACTGAGTGGTTTATGTTTATTCCCCAAGAAGTTATGGTTTATAATCTGTTCTCTAAAAATAAACATTTAGCTGGAGCTGGGGAGGTTCTCATCTTGCAATGCTTTCAATGAAAAAAGGAGGAAGTAGCCTTAAGGTAACAAATAATTCCATAAATTTGCAGTGATGGTGACAGTGTGTCTATGTGGTTACTAGAGACTGGCTCTATTCTGGGACTTACAGCAAGACAATGAAGAGAATGGATACAAAGAATTCAGTAATTAAGTATTTTTAAAGGGTTTTTTTTTTTTTTT
>SJYX01006236.1:63901-98766 GCA_006410675.1 Oreotragus oreotragus
TAAGGGATTTGATTTAGGTCATACCTGAATGTTCTAGTGATTTTCCCCCATTTTCTTCTATTTCAATCTGAATTTGGCAATAAGGAGGTCATGATCTGAGCCACAGTCTCCTCCTGGTCTTGTTTTTGCTCACTAAATGTATAGAGCTTCTCCATCTTCGGCTGCAAAGAATATAATCAATCTGATTTTTGTATCAACCATCTGGTGATGTCCATTTGTAGAGTCTGCTCTTGTGTTGTTGGAATAGGGTGTTTGCTATGGCCAGTGCGTTCTCTTGGCAGAACTCTATTAGCTTTTGCCCTGCTTCATTCTGTACTTCAAGGCCAAATTTGCCTGTTACTCCAGGTGTTTTTTGACTTCTTACTTTTGCATTCCAGTCCCCTATAATGAAACGGACATCTTTTTTGGATGTTAGTTCTAGAAGGTCTTGTAGGTCTTCATAGAACTGTTCAACTTCTGCTTCTTCAGTGTTGCTTGTTCGGGCGTAGACTTGTATTATCTTGATATTGAATGGCTTGCCTTGGAAACGAACAGAGATCATTCTGTCGTTTTTGAGATTGCAACCAAGTACTTAATTTTGGACTCTTTTGTTGACTATGATGGCTACTCCATTTCTTCTAAGGGATTCCTGCCCACAGTAGTAGATATAATGGTCATCTGAGTTAAATTCACCCATTCCAGTCCATCTTAGTTCGCTGATTCCTAGAATGTTGATGTTCACTCTTGTCATCTCCTGTTTGACCACTTCCAATTTGCCTGGATTCACGGACCTAACATTCCAGGTTCCTGTGCAATATTGCTCTTTACAGCATCAAACCTTGCTTCTATCACCAGTCACATGTACAACTGGGTGATGGTTTTGCTTTGGCTCCATACCTTCATTGTTTCTGGAGTTATTTCTCCACTGATCTCCAGTAGCTTATTTAGGCACCTACCAACCTGGGGAGTTCATCTTTCAGTGTCCTATCTTTTTGCCTTTTCATACTGTTCATGGGGTTCTCAAGGCAAGAATACTGAAGTGGTTTTCCATTCCCTTCTCCAGTGGATCACATTCTGTCAGACCTCTCCACCATGACTCGTTTGTCTTAGGTGGCCCCACATGGCATGGCTTAGTTTCATTGAGTTAGACAAGGCTGTGGTCCGTGTGATCAGATTGGCTAGTTGTCTGTAATTATTTTTTCAGTGTGTCTACACTCTGATGCCCTCTCTCAGTGCCTACCGTCTTACTTGGTTTTCTCTTACCTTGGATGTTGGGTATCCCTTCACGGCTCTTCCAGCAAAGTGCAGCTGCTGCTCCTTACCTTGGACGTGGGGTAGCTACTTTCCATAGCCAACAGATATGTAAACATTCTATTATGCTAATTGAATTGTCTCAACATCCTAAACTGGACTTTTCA
Organism: Oreotragus oreotragus; assembly: GCA_006410675.1. NCBI lineage: Eukaryota > Metazoa > Chordata > Mammalia > Artiodactyla > Bovidae > Oreotragus > Oreotragus oreotragus. The sequence goes on from SJYX01006236.1 coordinate 65,299, forward strand.
CAGCAAGCAGCATATTGTTGTTCGTTGCTAAGTTGTCTCTGACTCTGAGATCCCATGGATTGCAGCACACCAGGCTTCCATAACCAGCACTGTCTCCTGGAGTGTGCTCAAGTTCATGTCCATTGAGCTGATGACGCTATCTAACAATCTCATCCTCTGCTTTTGATTGTTTTTTTCCTCTAATGATATTTTTTAAGCTGGGTAGATTGTCCTGAGGTTGGAGAGGTGTTTTGAAAATAATAGTCTTTCAATTATTTATTTTAAAGAAAAGGTCATCAACTAATATCTACTAGTTAAAATTTTTCAAATTAAAGTTATTATATCCATCCATACTCTATGGTGCACAACTCAGATCTTGAGCCAATCTCTAAACCTTGTTTTGGAAAATATTGAGCCTAACTGAAAATTCAACAAATAGAAGAGGAATAACTTTCATATGGACAGAAATAAAAGGCAAACTCCCCTGAGTGTAATTTTGTTGTTTGTATCTCTTTAAAATCTAAAGCACCCAAAACTAATTGCAATATATTTCACCTCAAAGTCCCACCAAAATGTTTAGTTTTGCATTGTTTGCTATTCAATTATAATCCTACATAGAATTGAAATACCAGTGGCATATTCCAATGATATCAGAGAGACATGGTCTAAAAGGCCTTGCTATTCATGTGCTTCTATACAACCAGCATTAACAGCACCTGGAAACATGTTAATAAATTCAGATCTTAGATCTCACTTCAGATCCACGAATGGAGACTTTTTTACAAAGATTTCCCATGTGACTTATCCATATATTAAATCTGTAAATATTCCACTAGATGGTTGGTTTTACATTCCACCAGATGGCTGATTTTCTTCTTCAGTTGCACAATAGAATCATCTGGAGAGCTCTATTTCAAAAGATACCTTATTCTCACTCCTTAGTCAACTTGCATAATTTAGGGAGGGCAACAACCATGCAGTTAAAAAAAGGGGAATGTCACCATTGCAACGAAAAGAATAAAATACTTAGGAATATATCTACCTAAAGAAACTAAAGACCTATATATAGAAAACTATAAGACACTGATGAAAGAAATCAAAGAGGACACTAATAGATGGAGAAATATACCATGTTCATGGATTGGAAGAATCAATATAGTGAAAATGAATATATTACCCAAAGCAATCTACAGATTCAATGCAATCCCTATCAAGCTACCAGCGGTATTTTTCACAGAACTAGAACAAATAATTTCAAGATTTGTATGGAAATACAAAAAACCTCGAATAGCCAAAGCAATTTTGAGAAAGAAGAATGGAACTGGAGGAATCAACTTACCTGACTTCAGGCTCTACTACAAAGCCACAGTCATCAAGACAGTGTGGTACTGGCACAAAGACAGAAATATAGATCAATGGAACAAAATAGAAAGCCCAGAGATAAATCCACACACATATGGACACCTTATCTTTGACAAAGGAGGCAAGAATATACAATGGAGTAAAGACAATCTCTTTAACAAGTGGTGCTGGGAAAACTGGTCAACCACTTGTAAAAGAATGAAACTAGATCACTTTCTAACACCACACACAAAAATAAACTCAAAATGGATTAAAGATCTAAATGTAAGACCAGAAACTATAAAACTCCTAGAGGAGAACATAGGCAAAACACTCTCCGACATAAATCACAGCAGGATCCTCAATGATCCGCCTCCCAGAATACTGGAAATAAAAGCAAATATAAACAAATGGGATCTAATTAAAATTAAAAGCTTCTGCACAACAAAGGAAACTATAAGCAAGGTGAAAAGACAACCCTCTGAATGGGAGAAAATAATAGCAAATGAAGCAACTGACAAACAACTAATCTCAAAAATATACAAGCAACTTATACAGCTCAATTCCAGAAAAATAAACGACCCAATCAAAAAATGGGCCAAAGAACTAAATAGACATTTCTCCAAAGAAGACATACGGATGGCTAACAAACACATGAAAAGATGCTCAACGTCACTCATTATCAGAGAAATGCAAATCAAGACCACAATGAGATACCACTTCACACCAGTCAGAATGGCTGCGATCCAAAAGTCTGCAAGCAATAAATGCTGGAGAGGGTGTGGAGAAAAGGGAACCCTTTTACACTGTTGGTGGGAATGCAAACTAGTACAGCCACTATGGAGAACAGTGTGGAGATTCCTTAAGAAATTGCAAATAGAACTGCCTTATGACCCAGCAATCCCACTGCTGGGCATACACACCGAGGAAACCAGAATAGAAAGAGACACATGTACCCCAATGTTCATTGCAGCACTGTTTATAATAGCCAGGACATGGAAACAACCTAGATGTCCATCAGCGGATGAATGGATAAGAAAGCTGTGGTATATATACACAATGGAGTATTACTCAGCCATTAAAAAGAATACATTTGAATCAGTTCTAATAAGATGGATGAAACTGGAACCAATTATACAGAGTGAAGTAAGCCAGAAAGAAAAACACCAATACAGTATACTAACACATATATATGGAATTTAGAAAGATGGTAATGAGGACCCTGTATGCAAGACAGCAAAAGAGATACAGATGTGTAGAGCGGACTTATGGACTCTGAGGGAGAAGGAGAGGGAGAGGGAGAGGGAGGGATGATTTGGGAGAATAGCATTGAAATATGTATACTATCATGTAAGAAATGAATTGCCAGTCTATGTTCAATGCAGGATGCAGGATGCTTGGGGCTGGTGTATGGGGATGATCTGGAGGGATGATGTGGGGTGGGAGGTGGGAGGGGGGTTCATGTTTGGGAGTTCGTGTAAAAAAATAAATAAATACAAAAAAAAGGGGGGGGGAATGTAAAGTCAGAAAGTGAAGATTTAAATAGTAGTTTGTTCATTTACTCTGTTTCAAAATACTTTCAAAACATAGATACTCTATGAACTTTATTTCCCTCAGGGAATTACAGTAATAAAATAAATAATATGCATAAGCATATTAATAAACTGTAAAATACTAAGTTACTCTTAATGACTGACAGGTATAAAATCAAACAAATCAGTATTTTTAAGAAATTAAAATTTGCTATCTCCAAAATAATAATATTCAGAGTATGTATGTGAGTCAACTGAGTTTGAAATAACAAATGTTTATTAAGATGCAAATAGTTCTTCCCTGACTCAGAACTTGTACATCATAATCTCAGGAAATAGGATTCAGGAGTTTGTATTTTTAATAAATTACCAATGTAATTATTGTGTCTCTTTTATCCCCTGACTTATGAGCTAGAAGCGGAATTTGAAAAGCTAAACTCACAACTATAAACACAGAGTAGCTAGTACTGACACACTTATTGGCCTTCCTGCAATGATCTCTTACTTCATATGATAATACTGTATAGACTCCTTAAACCCACGTCTCTTCTGAATTACTCCAGGTACAAAATAAAATGGAAAGAACCAACTGGACAGACATTGAGTTCACTTTACAGGGACTTTCTAAGTATCCAAGAGCTGAAAAACTCCTATTCATGATGTTCTTGGTGATGTACATGGTGATCCTCCTGGGGAACAGCACTTTGATCATCCTCACTCTCCTGGATTCCCGCCTTCACACCCCTATGTACTTCTTTCTCAGTAACCTTTCGTTTCTTGACATTTTGTACACATCCTCCTTTATCCCCTCAACAATGATACACTTTCTATCAGAGAAAAAAAACATCTCCTTCACTAGATGTGTTGTTCAGATGTCTGTCTCCTTCACCATGGCATCCACAGAGTGTGTACTTCTAGCAGTGATGGCATATGACCGTTACGTAGCCATCTGCATCCCTTTGAGATACCCTATCATCATGAGCAAGGCACATTGTATTCAGATGGCAGCTCTCTCATGGGGATTGGGCTTTCTCAACTCATTGACACAAACAATTCTTGCAGTACGGTTGCCCTTCTGTGGGAAAAATGTCATCAATCATTTTGTTTGTGAAATATTGGCCTTTCTCAAGCTAGCTTGCACAGATATTTCCTTGAATGAGATTACTCTAATGTTAGGCAATGTAATATTTTTGTTTGTTCCATTATTGTTGATTTCCATCTCCTACATTTTCATCCTTTCTACTGTACTAAGAATCAATTCAGCTGGAGGAAGAAAAAAGGCTTTTTCCACCTGCTCAGCCCACATTACAGTGGTGACTATGTTTTATGGGTCAATCCTCTTTATGTATATAAAGCCAAAGTCCAAAGATACTGCTTCTGACAAACTGATTGCTCTGTGCTATGGAGTAGTCACACCGATGCTCAATCCTATCATCTACAGCCTGAGAAATACAGAGGTGCATGATGCTATGAAAAAACTGAGAGCTAGACAGTTCTGGAAGAAAGGATAAGGAAATTACATCTTTGATCTTTTGCACAAAATAAGCTCATACAGTGGAGATAAGTTTTTCAATATAAATGGAAGAATGAAAATAAAGGATATATGTAAAATTATAGAATTTAAGTGTTAAAAGAAATTTCACAGTAATAATCTAACTCTATCATTTTTGAAAATAACATAAAAATGTAGGGACAACTAGTGTTAGAAGTGGGAGTAAACTTTTAGAAACAAAATTGAAATAAAGCTTTTCAAAATAAAAATCCAGAGCACGTCTACTTAACATATAAAACGTATATTTTCACTCCCCTTTTTGAGGAAACTATTTGATTTTATGTTTTTTGTTTATTTTTGGTTTCTGTTTTACCCAGAGACTTTATCTGGTCCCAACCAAGTCCTTCTGGTACATATTTTCCTTTTTCTTTCCCTCACTGTTTTTCTCCCATCTGCTCTGCATGCACTATGCTGCATTCACTATATAGTTAACCAAATATATCATGTTCTTTCATCCCTAAGGACAACATTGTATGTCACTTTACCCCCATTATGATAGATCTCCTAAGGTGACATCATAGTCACCTAATTGACACTTTGTTATATCTTCTGAAAATCCTTCCAAAATTTACCTAAAGTAAAACACTATTTACAATAGCCAAGATATGAAGGCAACTTATATGTTCACCAGCAGCTGAAGGGATAAAGAAGATGTGGTACACACACACACACACACACACACATTTGGGCTTCCCTGGTGATGCAGATGATAAAGAATCTGCCTGCAATGCAAGAAGCCTAGGTTTGATCCCTGGGTTGAGAAGATTCCCTAGAGAATGGAATGGCTACCGACTTCAGTATTCTGGCCTGAAAAATTCCAGACAGAGGAGCCTGGTGGGCCACAGTCCATAGGTATACAGAGTGGGACATGATTGAGTGACTTACAGTTTCATATATTAGAAGATTTGCATGTACATTATTATTCTGAGAGGTGGGAGTAATTAACAAAAGTGGTTCCACAATTAATTTCTTGTGACCTATATAACTTCTTTCCAAAATGCATTTTTAGAAACATCACCATATACATTTGCTTTTTATAGTTTCATATATTAAAATTTATTGACTATAAGGACATATTGAAATTAAAATTCTACTTGTGATCAAATAACATATTACCACTTTGTAAGAAAAAATGGAAAGATACTAGCATAGGGACAGTGAAGTGACAGAGGTAATGTGAATCAAAAGAAATGGGAGCAAAATTACATACAGGGGATGAAATAACAAGTAAATATATAAGGTATAAGGAGAGCCGTTTTCTACTAGTGGAGGCATAAAATATACAAAAAGAGGAAAAACTAGAATAAGCTCTGTGGTACTGGATTAGAATTAGAGACAATGTGAGCTCACTGCCTTCAATATATACATATAGAGAGTAATATACATATAGAAAGATAGAGAGATAGATTGATATAGGTACATATTTAGAAATCAACAATGGATGTAAATGTTTGTAAATGTATGTATATTTACATGTACACATGTACCTAAAAAAAGCATATTTATTCCCCAAATATGCCCACTGAGAGGGCTTGGGATCAGTGATACATTAATAGTAATTTAACATCTATTGCAAGATTTTGATTTCTAAGTGTAATACTTTTCCACTAAAGAGGAACCAAGGCTAATGCCAAGAATGGTACTGGCAAAAATCTTAACCTTGGTGTGGTTTTCTTCCTGTTTCTCATTCTTCTGATTATTGATATTCTTGTGACGATATATGTATTTTTCATCAAATTTAGAAAATTTCCATACACTATTTCTTTAAATACATTTTTGCCAATGCATTTGCTTTTTTGTACTCTAATTACATGTATATCAGACTACTTAAAGCCTTCTCACCCAATCTGTTCACTTTTTCAGTCATTTTCTCTTTGTTTCATTCACTTTATTTTAGAGTTACTATTGTATACCTGTGGCCAATTCATGTTGATGTATGGCAAAAACCATCACAATATTGTAAAATAATTATCCTGAATTTATGAAAATATGCTCAACATCACTCATTATCAGAGAAATACAAATCAAAACCACAATGAGGTACCATTTCATGCCAGTTATTTTCTCTTTGTTTCATTCACTTTATTTTAGAGTTACTATTGTATACCTGTGGCCAATTCATGTTGATGTATGGCAAAAACCATCACAATATTGTAAAATAATTATCCTGAATTTATGAAAATATGCTCAACATCACTCATTATCAGAGAAATACAAATCAAAACCACAATGAGGTACCATTTCATGCCAGTCAGAATGGCTGCTATCAAAAAGTCTACAAACAATAAATGCTGAAGAGGATGCGGTGAAAAGGGAACACTCTTACACTGTTGGTGGGAATGCAAACTAGTACAGCCACTATGGAGAATAGTGTGGAGATTCCTTTAAAAACTGGAAATAGAACTGCCATACAACCCAGCAATCCCACTGCTGGGCATACACACCGAGGAAACCAGAATTGAAAGAGACATATGTACCCCAATGTTCATCGCAGCACTGTTTACAATGGCCAGGACACGAAAGCAACCTAGATGTCCATCAGCAGATGAATGGATAAGAAAGCTGTGGTACATATACACAAAGGAATATTACTCAGCTATTAAAAGAATGCAGTTGAATCAGTGGATGCATTTGAATGAGGTGGATGAAATTGGAGCCCATTATACAGAGTGAAGTAAGTCAGAAAGAAAAACACCAATACAGTATATTAATGCATACAATGGAATTTAGAAAGATGGCAACGATGACCCTATATGTGAGACAGGAAAAGAGACACAGATGTAAAGAACAGACTTTTGGACTCTGTGGGAGAAGGCGAGGGTGGGATGATTTGAGAGAATAGCATTGAAACATGTATATTACCATATGTAAAACAGATCGCCAGTCCAGGTTTGATGCAAGAGACAGGGTGCTCAGGGCTGGTGCACTGGGATGACCCTGAGGGATGGCATAGGGAGAGAGGTGGGAGAGGGGTTTAGGATGGGGAACACATGTACACCCATGGCTGATTCATGTCAATGTATGGCAAAATCCACTACAATATTGTAAGGTAATTAGCCTCCAATTAAAATAAATAAATTAATTAAAGATAAATAAATGAACTTTAAAAAATAAAGTTACTATTGCCCTGATTTCAAGTTTTCTTTCCTTCAGCAGTATCCAGTTATTTTGATCCCGCCCAAAGTATGGTAGATATATTTGTATTAAATATAGCCTTCATGCCTAGATCTAATTATCTTTTTAAGACATGTGCTATAACTTTAAATATCATCTTTTGTATCTCAAATGACATGCTCGAGTTTTTCTCTACCTTTTTAACTATATGAGATATAGTCAGAATAACTTTTAAATGTTGTATCCAGTAATTATATCAGTGCTGTTTGTGTTTTTTTAAACATCTACTTTCTTTTTTCAGCTTTATTAAGTATTTAGGTAAATTCCAGGAGTTGGTGATGGACAGGGAGGCCTGGCATGCTGCAGTCCATGGGGTCACAAAGAGTCGGACACGACTGAATGACTGAACTGAACAACTAAAAAGTACAACTATTTAGGTTGTACAAAGTGGCTTTTTTTAGGTGTATAATGTGTTGGTTTTATTTTCAACCTTATATGACCTCTTAAAATCATTCCCTCCAGTCTTCTTGGATGATCCTTTCCCAGGCCCCAGTTAGTTTCTTCATATACCTGCAGTGATAAGTACTCATTTGAAAGTGCAGGGCTGTCGCTTTAGATCTCCAGAGTTCTTTTCTTCTGCTGCTTCCTCCTCTCTGGATTTTGGCTTGAAAACTAGCTGCCTTGTTCTCCCTGGCCTCTCAACTCCATCCCCTAAACCCTTTTCAGATGGGCTCCCTCTCCTTATTTTATTACCTGGAAACTCACTCAAGGAGGTAAGCTGGGAAAATTATAGGGTTCACGTCATTAATTTCTCATCTCCCAGGGATCACTGCCCTATCTTGCTTGATGTTCAACATCTGAAAAAATGGTATTTCACATTTTAGGGGGGGCATTATTTTAAGAAATATTTTTTGTATATTCCAGTGTGAGTGGCAATGGAAAGAGAGGGAGATAATGTGGGACAAAGAGAAGAGACAGAGAGACAGCAAAAGAGAGGAAGAGACATCTTGGGGTATTTTATGCTTATGTCCCTAAGTAGCCAGAGTAAATAGGTCTAGACTTACAATACAGTAATAGGTGTTGCTCAATACAGTTGAAATCACAAGTAAATTTAGACTGACTGAAGTCAGAATCTAGCCAGAATAAAGATCAAAAATTTACTGTAGCAAATAATCCCTGATTGTATCAAAGTGATAAATCTAACATATTAGATGACAGACAGGTGGTCTTTTGGATGTGCAAAAAATAACTTTAAAATAATCATTATTATAAGTATATTAAATAAACTATGCCTATTTCATAGAAGAGAAAATTAGACTCGAATGTTTAAACATAACCTAATACCACTCAGCATTTATATGAAAACCAAATTTGAATTCTTTACTCCAAATCCCAAGTATACTGTTCTTTCCCTACACTACAACTCTGATCAATTATAGAAAAACATAACCAATCATCTTATACATATTTGTCCTAAAACTCACATCATCTATACTTAGGGCTCAATTTCCATCTCTGTGCAAAGGACTTTTAGATATATAGCTTTAGTCCTGATTTCGCTCCTGGATTTTACAAATCTGTCTTCTTCTTTACTAATATGTCTAAACACTGCTTCTCACTTTGTTCACAAACCTTTTTATTTATTGTAATCTGTTCTAATATCTGTTTAATACAGAGGCATTCTATGTGTTGACTTTAAAAGGAATTGATTATTTCTTATACAGGATAAACCATTAACATTGACTTCCGATCCCTCCATTCCATTGTATTTAAAAAGAAAAAGTAATGCTATCCCATCCTAATATTAAATGCATTAAAATAACCAAATAATCAAGTACTAGTCATAGCAACAAAAGAATGAGAAAACCGATTATCTACAATGTGTACTACTAAAGTTTATTCAAATTGGGCAGACCAAGCCACAATATTAATACTGATAATATTTTCAGAAGCCTTAAGACATCTTCACGAACTAAAGGGAAAAAAAATGAAAGTGTCAGTCGCTTAGGTCATGTCTGACTCTCTGCAGCCTCCTGAACTGTAGCCCACCAGGCTCCTTTGTCCATGGGATTCTCCAGGCAATAAACTGAAATGGGTTGCCATTTTCTTCTCCAGAGGATCTTCCCAAACCAGAGATTGAACACACAGCTCTTAAGGCATAATCATATGCTTATAGATTTTGGTGAAGTCAATTGCAGAAATGTACCCACTTGGAGATAATAGACCCAAGGACAGATAACTGAAAACTTTAAAGGCAATACAAACTTTGATTTGGAAGAGTCCATATAGAAATAGGGTTTTTGAAGATTGGATAATTTTTATCTCCTCATCCACAGATCACATACACCCTGGTCTTACAAACACAGTAAAAGCCTAATCATTGAATGAAGGCAGATGAATGAATATGACTAGTTGGAATTAATAACTGCCTTAATTTCATCATTGTGATAGCTGTTACTTATATATACTCTGATTGTTTGTTGTCCAGTCACTCAGTCATGTCTGACTCTTTGCTAAACTGTGGACTACAGCACACAGGCTTCCCTGTCCTTCACCATCTCCTAGAGCTTGCTCAGACTCATGTCCCTTGAGTCAATGATGCCATCCAACCATCTTGTCCTCTGTTGTCCCCTTCTCTTCTTGCCTTCAATCTTTCCCAGCATCAGGGTCTTCTCTAATCAGTCAGATCTTCACATCAGGTGGCCAAAGTATTGGAGTTTCAGGCTCAGCATCAGTCCTTCCAATGAATATTCAGGACTGATTTCCTTTGATCTCCTTGCAGTCCAAGGGACTCTCAGAGTTTTCTTCAACATCACAATTCAAAAGCATCAATTCTTTGGCACTCAGCCTTCTTTATGGTCCAACTCTCACATCCTTTCATGACTACTGAAAAAACAATAGCTTTGACTACATGGACTTTGTTGGCAAAGTAATGTTTCTGCTTCTTAATACGCTAAGTTTGTCATAGGTTTTCTTCCAAGGAGTAAGCTTCCTTTAATTTTATGACTGCAGTCACCATCTGCAGTGATTTTGGAGCCCAAGAAAACAAAGTTTGCCACTGCTTCCATTCTTTCCCCATCTATTTGCTATGAAGTAATGGGACCAAATGCCATGGACTGTAGTATTCCAGGCTTCCCTGTCCTTCACTATCTCCTGGAGTTTACTCAGTCTTATGCCCATCGAGTCAGTGATGCCATCCAATCATTTCTTCCTGTCACTCCCTTCTCCTCTTACCTTCAATCTTTCCTAGCATCAGTTCTTCACATAAGATGGCCCTTTGCTTCAGCTTCAGCATCAGTCCTTCCAGTGAACACAAGGTTGATCTCTTTCATGATTGACTAGTTAGATCTCTTCACAGCCCAAGGGACTCTCAAGAGTCTTTTCCAGCACCACATTATGAAAGCATCAGTTTTGTGGCACTCAGCCTTCTTTATGTTCCAGCTCTTATATCCATACATGGCAACTGGAAAAAAACATAGCTTTGACTATACAGACATTTGTCAGCAAAGTGATGTCTCTGTTTTTTAATATGCTGTCCAGGTTTGTCATAATTTTTCTTCTGAGGAGCAAATATCTTTTAATTTTGTGGCTACAGTCACTGTTTGCAATGATTTTAGAGCCCAAGAAAACAAAATCTATCATTGTTTCCACTTTTTTCCAATCTATTTGCCATGAAGTGATAGGACCAGATGTCATGATCTTGGCTATTTGAATATTGAGTTTTAAGCCAGCTTTTTCACTCTCCTCCTTCACCTTCATTAAGAGGCTCTTTAGTTTCTTTTCACTTTCTGCCTTTAGAATGGCATCTTCTACATATGTGAGGTTGTTGACATTTATCCCAATAATCTTGACTCCAGCTTGTGATTCATCCACTCTGCATTTCTCACAATGTACTCTGCATATAAGTTAAATAAGCAGAGTAAAAATATACAGCTCTGACATATTCCTTTCCCAATTTTGAACCAGTCTATTATTCCATGGCCCATTCTAACTGTTGCTTCTTGACCTGCATACAGGTTTCTCAGGAGGCAGGTTAGGTGGTCTGGTATTCCCATCTCTTAAAGAATTTTCCCCAGGTTATTGTGATCCACATAATCAAAGGCTTTATCATTGTCAGTGAAGCAGAAATAGAATTTTTCTTAAATTCTCTTGCTTTCTCTGTGATCCAAAGGATGTTGGCAATTTGATCTCAGGTTCCTCTACCTTTTCTAAAGTCAACTTATACATCTGGAAGTTATCAGTTAATGTACTGTTGAAACCTAGCTTGAATGATTTTCAGCCTTGATAGCATGTGAAATGAGTGCAATTGTACAGTAGTTTAAACATTCTTTGGCATTGCCCTTTGGGATTGCAGTGAAAACTGACCTTTTCCAATCCTGTGGCCATTGATGAATTTTCCAAATTTGTTGGCATAATAAGCACAGCTCTTTAACAACATTGTCTTTTAGGATTTGAAATAGCTCAGTGGTAATTCCATCACTTAGACTAGCTTTGGTCATCATAATGCTTCCTAAGGTCCACTTGACTTCACACTCCAGGATGTCTGGCTCCAGGTGAATGACCACACCATTGTGGTTATCCAGGTCATTAAGATGTTTTTTGTACAATTCTGTGTATTCTTGCCACATCTCCTTAATCTCTTCTGCTTCTGTTAGGTTCTTGCCATTTCTGTCCTCTATTGTGCCCATCTCTCCTTGAAATGTTCCCTTGGTATCTTTAATTTTTTCAAAAAGACCTCTAGCCTTTCTCATTCTATCGTTTTCCTCTATTAACAATGCTGAAAAAGAGGTTAAACTAGTTTGATAAGGCTGCCATAACAAAACATTACAGATTGGATGTCTTAAAAAAACAAATTTATTTGCTCACAGTTCTGGAAGTTAGAAGTCTAAAATGTTGGTGGGTTTGATTTCTCCTAATGCCTTTCCTTAACTTACAGATATTCACCTTTTCATTATGTCTTTTCCTCTGTGGGTGAGCATCTCTGGTGTATCTATGTGCATCCAAATGTTCTTTTCTTATAATGACACAACTCAGATTGTATAAGGACCTACACTAATGGCCTCATTTTAATTTAACCACCTTTTTAAAGGCCATTTCTCTAAATGTAGACACATTCTAATGAACTAGGCATTGGGGGGAGGAGGGAAATGGGGGCTAGACTTTCAACATAAGCACTGTCTCTTATACACATCTAGATGTGTATAAGAGACAGGTCATCAGCATATCTGAGGTTATTGATATTTCTGCCGGCAGTCTTGATTCCAGCTTGTGTTTCTTCCAGTCCAGCGTTTCTCATGATATACTCTGCATAGATCAATTTGATCTCAGGTTCCTCTACCTTTTCTAAAGTCAACTTATACATCTGGAAGTTATCAGTTAATGTACTGTTGAAACCTAGCTTGAATGATTTTCAGCCTTGATAGCATGTGAAATGAGTGCAATTGTACAGTAGTTTAAACATTCTTTGGCATTGCCCTTTGGGATTGCAGTGAAAACTGACCTTTTCCAATCCTGTGGCCATTGATGAATTTTCCAAATTTGTTGGCATAATAAGCACAGCTCTTTAACAACATTGTCTTTTAGGATTTGAAATAGCTCAGTGGTAATTCCATCACTTAGACTAGCTTTGGTCATCATAATGCTTCCTAAGGTCCACTTGACTTCACACTCCAGGATGTCTGGCTCCAGGTGAATGACCACACCATTGTGGTTATCCAGGTCATTAAGATGTTTTTTGTACAATTCTGTGTATTCTTGCCACATCTCCTTAATCTCTTCTGCTTCTGTTAGGTTCTTGCCATTTCTGTCCTCTATTGTGCCCATCTCTCCTTGAAATGTTCCCTTGGTATCTTTAATTTTTTCAAAAAGACCTCTAGCCTTTCTCATTCTATCGTTTTCCTCTATTAACAATGCTGAAAAAGAGGTTAAACTAGTTTGATAAGGCTGCCATAACAAAACATTACAGATTGGATGTCTTAAAAAAACAAATTTATTTGCTCACAGTTCTGGAAGTTAGAAGTCTAAAATGTTGGTGGGTTTGATTTCTCCTAATGCCTTTCCTTAACTTACAGATATTCACCTTTTCATTATGTCTTTTCCTCTGTGGGTGAGCATCTCTGGTGTATCTATGTGCATCCAAATGTTCTTTTCTTATAATGACACAACTCAGATTGTATAAGGACCTACACTAATGGCCTCATTTTAATTTAACCACCTTTTTAAAGGCCATTTCTCTAAATGTAGACACATTCTAATGAACTAGGCATTGGGGGGAGGAGGGAAATGGGGGCTAGACTTTCAACATAAGCAAAAAAACACAAATTTCTATACACTAACAACAAACTATCTGAAAAAGCATAAATGAAACAATCCCACTTACAATGTCACCAAAGATAATAAAATACTTAGGAATTAATTTAGCCATGAAGTGAAACTATAAGACTTCAAGGAAATCAAAGATCTGAAGAAGATACAAATCCAAAAATAGTTCAATTTTTATATGAGAAGAATTAAGATTGTTAAAATATCCATACTATCCAAGTCATCTATACATTCAATGCAATGTCTATCAAAATTCTAATGACATTTTTCACAGATCTAGAAAAAATCTTGATATTTGTATGGAGGTCATAAAAAAATCCCAAATAGAGGAATCCTGAGACAAAAGAACAAAACTGAAGGCATTCCTGGTGGCAAACTATATTACAAAACTCTAGTAATCAAAAGAGCATGGTACTGGGATAAAAACAGACACACACAGACCAACAGAACAAAAGAAAAAGCCCAGAAATGACCCCCACATATATAGTCAAAACATATTTGACAAGGGAGTAAAAATACTCCATAAGAAAAATATAGTCTCTTCAATAAACTCTGTCGGGAAACTGGAAAGTTATATGCAGTAAAAGGAAATTGTACCCTTATCTTACACCACTCAAAAAATTAACTCAAAATAAATTAAAGACTTAAATATAATACCTGAAATTATAAAATCCTAGAAGAAAACATAGGGAAAATTTTTCTTGACATTAGTCCTGGCAATCAGGTTTGCATATGACACCAAGAGCACAAAGAACAAAAGCAAAAATGAACAAGTGGGACTACATCAAATTAAAAGGCTTCTGCACAGCAAAAGGAACAACAGAATAATACAACCTATGTATGATATGACTTCCCTGGTGGCTCAGATGGTAAAGCGTCTGCCTACAATGCAGGAGACCCGGGTTCAATCCCTGGGGAGGGAAGATCTCCTGGAGAAGGAAATGGCAACCCACTCCAGTATTCTTGCCTGGGAAATCCCATGGATGGTGGAACCTGGTAGGCTACAGTCCATGGGGTTGCAATCGGACATGACTAAGCAACTTCACTTCACTTATGTATGATATATACAGCAATGTATCAGAAAAGTGGTTACTATCCAAAATATATAAAGAAATCATACAACTCCATAACAAAAAGTAAACAGTCCAGTTAAAAAGTGGGCAGAGGAATTGAACAGACATTGTCTAAAGAAGATATACAACCGACCAACAAGTACATGAAAAGATGCTCAACACTGTTAATTTTCAAGGAAATGCAAATCAAAACCACGATCAGAGGGCATTTCACATTAGTTAGAATGGCTGTCATCAGAAAGACAAGAGCAAGCAAGTGTTGGTAAGAATTTGGAGAAAAAGAAAGGCCTGTGTACTGTCGGTGGAAATATAAATTGCTTCAGGAACCAGGAAAATAGTATGAAAATCTCTCAAAAAATTAAAAATAAAACTACCATATGATTTACAAAGCCCACTCCTGAGTATACATCCAAAGAAAATGAAAGCAGGATATCAAAAAGATACCTGTACTTGCTTGTTTATTATAGCATTATTCACAATAGCCAAGGTATGGTAGCATCTAGGTGTCTGTCAAAGTGATGAACGATAAAGAAAATATGGTATATACAAACAATGAAACAATAATCAGATATGAGAAATAAGGAAATCCTGCCTTTTGAAACAACATGGATGGAGGACTCAGAGCATTATGGTAAGTGAGATGTCAGACTAAGAATGACAAAGTAAGTATCTGATATCATTTACATGTGGAATCTAAAAGTGCTAAATTTATAGAAACAGAAAGTAGAATGGTGGTTAACAGAGGCTATGGAGTAAGGGAACTGGGGAGATGCTGGTCTAAGTGTATAAACCTACAGTTACAAGATGAATACATTCTGGGAATCTAATGTACAGCATTTTTATTATAGTTAACAAAACTATCTTATACACATAAAAGTTTATAAAAGACTAGATCTTAAAAGTTCTTACCATCAAGGTAATGATAACCCTGTCTTACCATCAAAAAATAATTATATGATGTGATAAAAATGTTAGCTAATGTTATGGTAGTATTCTACTGCACTATTAATAAATAAGTGTATCAAATCAACACATTGCACATCTCAAAATTATACAATGTTATATGTCAATTCTGTGTCAATAAAAATGCAGAATAGTACATAAAATACATAGATTTTGAGTTTTTCAGGTTGAATACACAGCAAAAGATGTTGGAGAAAGGGGGTTCAAATCCTTCCTCTTTTCAACATCTCTTAATTGTTTGGTGGTCTTTTACTAGAAATTACTACTGCAGTTGCTGTAAATATTAAAGCAATATAAGTTCATAATATACAAACTATACACAGTATTTGAAGAACTAAGTGTATACAGTATATTGTCCCTTGGTTAACAAGTATATATTCTGAGTTTCCACCATGTTGTTATACAGAAAAGTAAAACAGAAAGTTTTCTGCCATCAAATATATTTTGTCCATTTAAGAAAATTTGTTTCATATATATGTGCATGTGTGTGTGTGTGTGTGCGTGTATCTCAAGCAATGAATACTATTTATTTCCTCAATTTCCAAATCTTTAAAATGAAGATAGTAAAAGCATGTATCTCTTAAAATTGTAATTAGGATAAAAAAGTTAAATACATGAAAAATATATAGAAAAATGCTCTTCTCTTGACACTCGATTTTGTGTTATTTATTATTCTTTGGTATTAAATGTCAGATGCCCAAGGAAAACAATTTATAGCATTTGAAGTGAACTAAATTTTTTTTAAAAAATATTTAGAAGGTTAAAAAGAAATTACCAACTTGAAAAAGTAGGCTTATCTTAAACAGGAAGTGATTGAGAAGGCAAAATCATTTCTGGGACAAAGGTTGAATCTGAGTGCAATCTTTGTTATTAAAATTAAAGAGAAATTGTTTTTAATAAAAAGTTACATTCTTCCATATGTTTCAAATTTGACTTGGATCTAGAGGGGGAGGCAGTTCGGTTTTAACTTTTTATTGACATTTAATTGTCAGTTTCAGTTGTTTACATTCTTCTCTACTAACATTCCTGCATCCATTGCAGAGTGGGGATGCAAAATTCTAAGAGTTCATTTCAGGCTCTTATCAGCGCTAGATGGGGCAGTGTTACAGATAGACTGCAGGGACTAAAGTCATAAAAGCTGAATTTGAGATCATTTTTACCTTCTCATATAATGGCTGAATAACTTTGAGCAAAATATTTTAACTTTCAGAGTCTGAGCCTCTACATTTGTGTAATAGGAATAATTGGACTAACTCATTGTAGTATTCTAAGAAACACATTTGATATTTGAAAGCACTAGGCAAATGAAAATAATGTAAGTTTCCAAATAATACCACCCCTCCCCCACCAAATCACTAATACTTATCTAAAGACTTTTTTTCTGTTTGGGTCTTAAAATCCTCAAATGTTGTGGTAATGTAGACAGTGATACATGTTTCATATTTGAGTTGCATTACAACAAGAACATGCTAATTATATGGTATAATTGGATCTAACTCCATTCCCCCTGGAGTTTGGGAAAGTTTTTAATCCTCCATGTTTACATTCTTAATTTCATTTTCTTTCAGATATTGAACCCCTCCCTGACTTGACCCAAAAAACTTATAAATTGCCTTGGAAAGCTAATGGCTGGTCTTTTGGAGGATGTTTATGGAGTCCAAAATGTAGAAAAGCAGTTAGACAACCACAAAGTCCCCAAGAATCTCTGAGTTATTTTACATATTTTTTTCCTAAGCTTAAACTAGAAACTGTGGACTTCAGAGGAAAAATATTTTTAATAAATTCATCTATCAGTTTTACCTGAGGAATAACCTACTGATAAGTCAAAACTTGAAGAAAGTAATTATAGCACCTTGATTATTATCTAATGCTTACCAATATCTCCTCTCTTTCTCCTGAATATTATACATAAAACTGAAAGCATTTTTTGAGTCTGTAAAACAAATCTGCAATTAAAGAAGAAGACTGATCTCAAACCAAGGAAAGGAAACCATTCCTCAGGCTCAGAGGTACATAAATTATAAAATGTTCCATATTCACCTGCTGTAAATACTGTTTCTCAGATTTTGGTAAGATATCAATTTTATATGCTTAGCTGGATACATCTAATTTCTCATCTTTCAAGTTTTCATCATTTAGTGTCATAATGTTCCATGCTATATTTTAGACCATTGATGGGTAATTTTCACATCAAAGATCTGAGGTATGATTTGGCTGCATTTAAAGAAGAGAAAAATATTCCAAATCACTTTCAAATCTAGGTATTCTAAAATAAAATACAGTTTTCTTTGCTACATCTCAGAGAAGGCAATGGCAACCCACTCCAGTGCTCTTGCCTGGAAAATCCCACGGCGGAGGAGCCTGGTAGGCTGCCATCCGTGGGGTTGCTAGGAGTCGGACATCACTGAGCGACTTCACTTTCACTTTTCACTTTCATGAATTGGAGAAGGAAATGGCAACCCATCCAGTATTCTTGCCTGGAGAATCCCAGGGACAGGGAAGCCTGGTGGGCAGCCTTCTATGGGGTCGCACAGAGTCGGACACGACTGAAGGGACTTAGCAGCAGCAGCAGCAGTTACTACACCTGCCTCTTCAAAAACATTTCTGCCTCTCCTGTCCTTCCCACAGCAAACGGAATGAGAACATTAGATTCCTTTAATTAGTGATCTTAGAGACATTATTGAAAAACAGGTGTTATCTGATACTTTAACATCAAAACAATCTGAATGTTAGTATTAGACCTATAATCTGCCAAAAATATTAATCTGTCCCAAATGCATGGAACTACAATGCAATTATTTCACCATCTTTAGCTGTTGCTATGACCACCATATTTTAAAATGTTTTTAAAAGCTTTTAAAAATACCTGAGATACCATATCACCTAAATGATTATATTCAAAATAAGTACTGATTCAAATTACGACAAACAATATGATTCTTATATCTAAACCTGTACGTATGAATAAACACAAACCACCTCTTCCATGAACACTTTCTGGAAGCTCCTTGGGACAGGATAACAAAATCAGTACCTCTTAATCAAATGCCCCTGAGCTCCAGAGTTAACTTTGACACCAGAGAGGAAATTATATAAAAGCAAAAGTCCACCATAGGCCCTTTATCTCTCATTTTGATTACTACTGGCCTGGATCACTCTACTAACTTTGTATAACACAAATGTTCCAGGGAAAAAAGCATTTATTCCATTTATTCCTACATTGTGCTAAGTGCTATATAATTTATAGGAGAAATTTGGCTCATTGGATCAAATAAACCTGTGGTTGTCATATTATTCATATGCCCATTATTCTGTTTGGATTCCAAGTTTTACTTAATTTAGCCTCTCTCTAATTGCCATTAAAACCAATAAAATTAACACAGCACACTTCCCCTGTCTAAGATAACACAGTGTTTGAAAAGAGAGTGACCTTTAAAGCCAGTAAACACTTGCTTCCTACACACAATTAATTAGGCACAGAACAGAGTAAGTAATTTACATTCACTCTGAGTAAGTAATTTACCTTCACTCAGAATTGCTTTCTCTGTTTCTAAAATGAAAAGTCAGGAGCTTAGGAAAATGCCTTGTAAGGTTCAAAATTGTAAAGTCATATGAAAGAAAACAGTAAGTTGTTTAACACATACTAAAATATTTGTATGAAGAATTCTCCTTCAGTCTTGAGAAAAGTAGATGGTTGTAATGACTTCATTTGCTCCCCACCAATCCTTATTATATTCTGTGGCACAAAAAGCCATTGCTACACATATGTTGAATGAATTAATGTTGAATATTACATTTAGCTTCCGAAGTGCTTTCATTATATCATATCTCTGGATTCACTCATGGAATCTATGAATAAGCTTGTGATAACAGATGAGTAAACCTAGATTCTGAAAATTAGTGAAGCCCTCTCCTCCACAACATGTGAAAGATATAGAATTTGGAATTCAGTTTCCTAAGAATATCATTTAGGATCACACTGTCTTTGAATTATAACTAATTATGACACCTTAAGCCTTCTTAGTGAGCAATGCAAAGAAATACTAGAAAACATGAGAAAGGGAAAGACTACATATCTCTTCAAGAAGATTAGAGATACCAAGGGNTGAAAGATATAGAATTTGGAATTCAGTTTCCTAAGAATATCATTTAGGATCACACTGTCTTTGAATTATAACTAATTATGACACCTTAAGCCTTCTTAGTGAGCAATGCAAAGAAATACTAGAAAACATGAGAAAGGGAAAGACTACATATCTCTTCAAGAAGATTAGAGATACCAAGGGAACATTTCATGGAAAGATGGGCACAATAAAGGACAGAAATGGTATGGACCTAACAGAAGCAAAAGAGATTAAGAAGAGGTAGCAAGAATACACAGAAAAACTGTACAAAAACATCTTAATGAACTGAGTGAGCACAACAGGGTGGTCACGCATTTGGAGCCAGACATCCTGGAATGTGAAGTCAGTGGGCCTCAGGAAGCATTACCATGAACAAAACTACTGTAGGTGATGGAAATAAAGCTGAGCTATTTCAAATCCTAAAAGATGATGCTGTTAAAGTGCTGCACTCATTATATCAACAAATTTGGAAAACTCAGCAGTGCCCACAGGACTGGAAAAGGTCAGTTTTCATTCCAATCCCAAAGAAGGACACTACCAAAGAATGTTCAAACTACTATACAATTGCACTCATTTCACATGCTAACAAGGTAAAGCTCAAAATCATTCAAACTAGGCTTCAGCAGTACATGAACCAAGAACTTCCAGATGTACAAGTTGTATTTAGAAAAGACAGAGGAACTATAGATCAAATTGCCACACTCACTGGATCATAGAAAAAGCAGGGGAATTTTTAAAAAATCCACTTCTGTTTCATTAACTATGCTAAAGCCTTTGATTGTGTGGATCACAAAAAACTGACGAAAATTCTGAAAGAGATGGGAGTACCAGACCACCTTACCTGCCTCCTGAGAAACCTGTATGCAGGTCAAGAGGCAGCAGTTAGAACTGCACATGCAACAAAGGACTGGGTCAAAATTGGGAAAGGAGTACGTCACAGCTGTTTATGGTCACCTTGTTTATTTAACTTATATGTAGAGTACACTACGCGAAATGCAGAGCTGGATGAAGCTCAAGCTAGAATCAAGAATGCTGGGAGAAAAATATCAACAACCTCAGATATGCAAATAATACCACTCTAATGGCAGAAAGTGAAGAGTAACTAAAGAGCTTCTTGATGAGGGTAAAAAAGGAGAGTGAAAAAACTGGCTTAAAAACTCAACATCCAAAAAACGAAGATCATGGCATCTGGTCCTATCACTTTATGGCAAATAGATAGGGAGAAAGTGGAAACTGGTAGATTTCATTTTTTTTGGCTCCAAAATCACTGCCAATGGTGACTGTAGCCACGAAATTAAAAGACACTTGCTCCTTGGAAGAAAAGTTATGACAAACCGAGACAGTGTATTAAAAAGCAGAGACATCATTTTGTCAACAAAGGTCCATCTCGTCAAAGCTAAGATTTTTCCAGTAGTTATGTATGGATTTGAGAGTTGGACCATAAAGAAGGCTGAGTGCCGAAGAACTGATGCTTTCAAAATGTGGTGCTGGAGAAGACTCTTGAGAGTCCCTCAGACTGCAAGGAGATCAAACCAGTCAATTCTAAACAAGTCAACCCTGAATATTCATTGGAAGGACTGATGCTAAAGCTAAAGCTCCAATACTTTGGCCACCTGATGTGAAGAGTCATTGGAAAAGACCCTGATGCTGGGAAAGATACAGCACAAAAGGAGAAGGGGATGACAGAGGATAAGATGGTTAGCTGGCATCACTGACTAAATGCACATCAGTTTGAGCAAACTCAGGGAGATAGTGAAGGAGAGAGAGGCCTGGTATGCTGCAGTTCATGGAGTCACAAAGAGTCAGGCAGGACTTAGGAAGTGAACAACAACAATTATGACTGTAGGAAGGGTCAAATGTTTCTTAAGTTCCTACTCTATTCCATAAACTTAGCACATGTGATAGATAAATTTAGACCAAGCTGCTCCATTATACAGGTGAGCACACAGCTGCTGAGAGAAGCTTAAAAATGTCAGCATGTCACAGAGCTCATAACAGATACAACCAGATTTTTTTAAGCTCATGTACATTTGGGTACTATTGCTTATAATGTTCAACACATCCTAGGGAATATGGAGAATAATTGAAGACAAAATTAATATGGCCTTCTTCATCCAGTTGGCTGGGGAAGGCAATGGCACCCCACCCCAGTACTCTTGCCTGGAAAATCCAATGGACAGAGGAGCCTGGTGGGCTGCAGTCCATGGGGTCGCTAACAGTCGGACAGATTGAGCAACTTCACTTTCACTTTTCTCTTTCATGCATTGGAGAAGGAAATGGCAACCCACTCCAGTATTCTTGCCTGGAGAATCCCAGGGGTGGGGGAGCCTGGTGGGCTGCCGTCTATGGGATTACACAGAGTCGGACACGACTGAAGTGACTTAGCAGCAGCATCCAGTTGGCAATAGCTCTATAAAGTTATTACTTCTATTCTGTGTGTAAGTCCAAATGAGTCAGGTTCTCTAAAAGCTAGAGGAAGAGCCAATGACTACCCTCAAAAACAATATTTACAGACCCACCAAGTACAGTTCAATATTGGTGAGAAAAGTACATGACCCTGAACAATGTCTCTATATTAACCTTTTTCTGTCTTCATCTTAATATTCCCTTGGTCAAAATTCCAAAGCTTCCCAATTGCCTGGAGAATAAATTATATTTGATGAAGACTATATTTAATGTACTTTACAAACTGGCAAAATTTTGTTCCTCTTTTTCTTTCTTTTTCTGACTATTGCACCCCTATACATTGTTTTCTTTTCCAGAAGCCTCACTGATGCATTTTTATCTCAACCCATTACCTAAGACTATTCCTCCTCAGGTCATCAAGGTCAAACTCAATTGATGCAATGAAATATTGTCCTAGAGCTCTCTCACATGATCTCCCCTTCTTTTAAGTCCCTGCATTGGCAGGCAGATTCTTTACCACTGCACCACCAAGTCCCTCCAAAGTTATATTTGATTTAAAATTTGCTGGATGAGCACTGCCTCTCATTGACCCTGGAACCATCCTTTCATTCTTCAATGCTGACCAACCAATCTATGACTGATTCTTTTTAACTAAATTAAAAACTATTTGCATTATCTTGTCTAACTAAGCTTTAAACTGTTTTTTAAACGCCTTATGTTTTCTTCCAATCCCTTATGTGTTGTTTTTATGGTGTCAGAACTCAATTTTCCTTTCCTTTGATATTTAACTCAACTTTCCTTTACTTTTACATATATGAGAGTTCCTTCTATTAAACTATATTGTTGATCAGAGCTCCTTCATATGTGTATGCCTTATGTTGCTCTCTATGATTTTTCATGTGTTTTTGTTTTGCTTTGAAACTTAGGTTTTAGTTACTCGTGTTCTTCTGTACTTTTTCTTTTTATACATACATTACTTTCCTCAGTCTTTAAAAAGCCACCTACATTCTCCTAAAACCACTGATTCTACTATGATTTCCTTCCCTAAAAATGAATGAACCCTTGTAAAATATGTATTTAAATTTGATGTATAAATTTTACCATGCTACTAGTCACAACTTCGCTTATTTTTTTCAACACTTTTATAAGGATCAATTTATGTTGCTGTTGACATCTAGTTCATTTGCTCCTCACTTATGCGAACTGTTCTATAAAGCATGCCCACATATGATAGACTCATTCCTCAGATGATGAATATCAAAGATGCTGCCAAACTGCTTTTGCCAGCCAGAAACAACATAAGGATGAACATCTTCATGCTTATTCCCTTACAGTCATGGGCAAGAACTTACCTGAGACATATTCCCAGGACCGGAATGACTGGGTCCTGTCCAAATTTAACACATCCCTAGCATTTTCCAGTTATCAGTGTACACTCTCATCAGAGTTCTACCTGCCCACATGCTGCCAACATTTGATACACCTACTTTTATGAAGAAAATGAATACTTTATGGGTATTTCAATTAGAATTTTTCTGATATGAAACATTTAGTAATCATTTTTCAGATTTCCCAAATTTTAGAATCTTTCCATATACTTAAAAACCTTTCTGTGAATCACTAATTTATATCCTTTGATCAATTTTCTATTAGTTTAAGGTCCTACGTTTTAAAAGCTTGTCCTCCACCAAAAGTTGTCAAGATTTTCTATACTCTCTATTAATTTAATAAATTTTCACATGTAAGTTGTTAATATATTTGATTTCCAACTGTATGTATGATAATCCAAGGATCAAATTTTATTTTTTTTGTATATAAAGACATTTTCTTAACATGACCAACTGAGCTATCACTTCCCCACTGTTTTAGTATGACAATTTCACAATATGCCACATTCCAGTAAAACCATGTGTCTATATTTGAGATCTCTTTTCTTTTCTACCAGACTATTTAAATGTTCCTGAACCATTATCATAAGATTTTTGTTATTGTGGCTTTCTTGGCGTGTTTTAAATATGGAGTTCCCCCTTCCTTTTCTTTTTTTTTTTTAATTTTTATTTTTACTTTATTTTACTTTAAGGTACTGTATTGGTTTTGGCATACATTGACATGAATCCACCACGGGTGTACATGAACTCCCAAACATGAACCCCCCTCCCACCCTGTCTCTTATACACATCTAGATNTATATATTATAGTAGTTACTTTTTGTACTTTTCTTTTTTTTTTTTTAATTTTTATTTTTACTTTATTTTACTTTAAGGTACTGTATTGGTTTTGGCATACATTGACATGAATCCACCACGGGTGTACATGAACTCCCAAACATGAACCCCCCTCCCACCTCCCACCCCACATCATCCCTCTGGATCATCCCCACGCTCAAGCCCCAAGCATCCTGCATCCTGCATCGAACATAGACTGGCAATTCATTTCTTACATGAAGTATACATATTTCAATGCTATTCTCCCAAATCATCCCACCCTCTCCCTCTCCCTCAGAGTCCAAAAGTCCTGCAAGTTGTACAATTTTATTCCTCAGTTTACATTTTAGAACAGGTATTCATATACCTCAAAAAAAAATCCAGCTAAAATTAGAATGCATTTAATTGAATGTGTAGACTAATTTTGGGGAAAATGGAAGCCTTATATTTTAATCCCGTTTCTTAACATACTATACTTTTGAATTACTCCTGTTTTGCTATACTATATAATTGTTAATGATATATGTAAATCCCTTGCATCTGTAAAACTAGGCATCCTTATCTTAATCCAGATCTCAATCAGAATGTATAACCTGTCTCCATTATTAGTGAATAGTAATTTCCTATAGATTTTTATTATAGTTTCCATTCAAGATTAGGAAGTAACCTTCAGTTTGTGAACTTCAACTAGTTTATATGAAAATTATGAACTGATCTTCACCAAATTTATTTTGTGCCTCTCTTGAAACTGCTTTTTATTTTCTTTTAATTTTTTAAAATTGAAGTATAGTTGACTTAAAATGCGTGCCAATCTCTGCTGCACAGCAAAGTAACTCAATTATACACACATATATGTTCTTTTTTATAAACTTATTCATTATAGTTTACCATGGGATACTGAATATAGTTGATTGTACTATAGAGTAGGACCTTGTTGTTTCTCCATCCTATACACAATAGCTTACATCTGCTAATTTCAAACTCTGACACCTTCCCTCCCCAACCCTCCTCCCCGTTGGCAACCACTGTCTATTCTCTACTCAGTGAGTCTCTTTCTGTTTTACAGATGGGTTCATTTGTGCTATATTTTAGATTTCATGTACAAGTGATACCATGTGGTGTTTCGTCTTCCTCTTTCTGACTTACCTTGACTAGTATAATAATCTCTAGTTGCATCCATGTTGCTGCAAATAGCATTCTTTTGTTCTTTATATGGCTGAGTAGTATTATATTGGATACATGTATCATATCTTCTTTACCCTCTCATCTATTGATGGACCTTTAGGTTGTTTCCATGTTTTAGCGATTGTAAATAGTGCTGCTATGAAAATACAAGTGCATGTATCATGTATCTTTTTTAATTATAGTATTGTCCAGGTATATATCCGGGAGTGGGATTGCTGGATCACATGGAAATTCTATTTTTAGTTTCTCAGGAACATCCACACAGTTTTCCATAGTAACTGCACCAACTTACATTCCCGCCAGCTTTAAGAGGGCTCCCTTTTCTCCACATCCTCTCCAGCATTTGTTATTTGTAGACTTTTTAATGAAGACCATTTGACCAGTGTGAGGTGGGTATTTCTTTGTAGTTTTGATTTGTGTTTCTCTCTAATAATTAAGGATGTTGAGCATCCTTTCATGTGCCTACTGACCATATCTGTCTTCTTTGGAGAAATATTTATTAAGGTCTTGTGACCATTTTTCAGTTGTGTTGTTTTTTGTTGTTGAGTTGTATGAGCTGGTCCTACACTTTGGAGAATAAGCACTTTTCTGTTGCATCATTTGCAAATATTTTCTCCCATTCCCTAGGTGGTCTTTTCATTTTTTCTATGGTTTTCTTTGCTTTTTATTTTCTTTCATCTACTGATATTATGATTTACTGGTGATGTTTAACAAAAGTCTAAAGAAGAACAATCCATATGCCATAAAATAGCAGTCCTTCCTTTGACTGTTATGAATACAAACTTTTAGAAGTGTATCTGGCATAAATTAATCAATATATATAATTATTTTATAATTATTGTTGCTAATAAAATTATTTAAAATGCAGGTTACTAAAATTATCCATTATTTATTGCATTGGTGGTTTTCAAACCATGTCCTTTGGAATGCTATAAAAATAAAATTGAAGGAGGATAAGTGAATAAGACCCTGAAGAGATATTGCTTTTCTCTTCCCTCCAAACCAGTGTAACTTATGTCAGAGAAACTCTCTTTTATTTGCTTTGTATATTATCCTTCTTATAAATATTATTTGTGAAAAAAATGATAGTTGCATATCACTAGTATTTAAACGTATTTTGAATAAATGCATTGTTACTAGAGTTGATTCCCTAAGTGACAGTTCTTGCATAGGTAAAAATAAATTATGTGAGGCCTACAATACACAATATTACAATTCTCTATTCAGAATAAAATGGCTTCATAAATATATTCATTTATTTTCTATTTTAAAAAAGAAAAAACATTTACTTGAACACATAATTTCTCATTATACTGAGGGAGTTAGATACTGTAGTGATACCAAGCCATGTTCCTTCAGTGAGGCCACTGTCCTTATGGGGCAATATGCAATGACTAACTACCACCAAAGGATACTGAGCTCTAAAAAGAGACTTAGTCACACAGGACTGCATTATGACTTTGATGAGCCCAAGAAATTTTTGCTTCCATGGGCCCTTTCTTCAATAAAATAAGATTAATGCTTACATCTTACATTGTTATTAATGTAGATATACTTTTGTTTAATCACCCAGTTGTATCTGACTCTTTGTGATCCCATGGACTATAGCCTACCAGGCTTCTCTGTCCATGGGATTTCCCAGGCAAGAATACTGGAGTAGGTTGCCATTTCCTTCTCCAGGNCATGGGCCCTTTCTTCAATAAAATAAGATTAATGCTTACATCTTACATTGTTATTAATGTAGATATACTTTTGTTTAATCACCCAGTTGTATCTGACTCTTTGTGATCCCATGGACTATAGCCTACCAGGCTTCTCTGTCCATGGGATTTCCCAGGCAAGAATACTGGAGTAGGTTGCCATTTCCTTCTCCAGGAAATCTACCCAACCTAGGGAACAAA
Organism: Oreotragus oreotragus; assembly: GCA_006410675.1. Classification (NCBI taxonomy): domain Eukaryota; kingdom Metazoa; phylum Chordata; class Mammalia; order Artiodactyla; family Bovidae; genus Oreotragus; species Oreotragus oreotragus. The sequence goes on from SJYX01006236.1 coordinate 92,994, forward strand.
CCCAAGGCTCCTGCCTTGGTAGGTGAATTCATTACCATTGAGCCACCAATTGGTAACTAATAATCATCTCCATTGACAAGCAAAGAAGAGAGAGGGGAGGGTATTCTGGTACACTCTGGTAAGATGGAGAACGTGCTTCAAACCTAATGAGTCAGTTATACCTGAGCTCCACAATGGAAATGGATCTAATGTTTTCAAATACTACAGTTTTTTTAACACAAGCTGAAAATAATTTTACAGCTTATACACTACCTTTAAAACATCCATTTTTAAAATGTAATTCAAATTTACGAATTCAAAAAACACAGCACAGGAACCACTTGCAAATAAATTTTATCCGCCTGTTGCATCCAGATCACTGACACTACAATGTGTTAAGAAGTAGAACCACTAGAAAGGGCAATAAACTGGCTTGAGATTCAAGCATCCTACAATCAAAAAGTGTTTCCTCTTAATTCTGAGAAAATTAGCTTAGGATTCCTGCTCTAGTGGTCAAGATTTAGAGTAAGAGATTGTCCCAGAGTTATCTTGTTGCTTTCAAATACAGAACTATAATAACAAAGGGCTTTCTTGGTGGCTTGGTTGGTAAAGAAACAGCCTGCAATGCAGGAGACCCAGGTTCATTTCCTGGGTCAGGAAGATCCCCTGGAGAAGAGAATGGCAACCCATTACAGTATTCTTGCCTGGAGAATCCCATGGAGAGAGGAGCCTGGTGAGCTACAGGCAATGGGGTCACAAAGAGTTGGACACAACTGAGCAACTAACACTTTAATAACAAAGAATATGATTCTTAAAACAGGAGCTCTTGGAAACACTGTATTAACAAATATCTATTGTATTATCCATAGAGTGCTGTTGGAGAAAGGATATACACAATATGGGAAGAACCAATGATTCCGTGTTGAGAGAATTTGTTCTGACTGGGCTTTCTGCTCACCCAGAGCTCCAGACAGTTTTCTTTGTCCTAGTTCTGTGTATGTACCTGATGATCCTGCTGGGAAATGGAGTCCTTATCTCTGTAATCATCTGTTATTCTCATTTGCACACCCCCATGTATTTCTTCCTCTGTAATCTTTCCTTCCTGGACATTTGCTATACAAGCTCCTCTGTCCCATTAATTCTTGACAGTTTTCTTACAGTAAGGAAAAGAGTTTCCTTCTCTGGATGTATGGTGCAAATGTTTCTCTCTTTTTCCATGGGAGCCACAGAGTGTGTACTTCTAGGCATGATGGCACTTGACCGCTATGTGGCCATCTGCTACCCACTGAGATACCCTGTCATCATGAGAAAAGGTGCTTACGTGCCCATGGCAGCTGGATCCTGGGCTGCAGGTATTGTTGACTCAGTGGTCCAGACATCTCTTGCAATGCAATTACCATTCTGCGCTGACAATGTAATCAACCACTTCGTTTGTGAGATTCTGGCTATCCTAAAATTGGCCTGTGCTGATATTTCAATTAATGTGATCAGCATGGCAGGGTCAAATCTGATTGTTCTAGTTATTCCATTGCTAGTAATTTCCATCTCTTACATTTTCATTGTTGCCACTATTCTAAGAATTCCTTCCACTGAAGGAAAACGTAAGGCCTTCTCCACCTGCTCAGCCCATCTTACAGTAGTGATTGTATTCTTTGTAACAATCTTCTTCATGTATGCTAAGCCCAAATCTAAAAGCTCCGCTGGTACAGATAATCAAGACATCATTGAGGCCCTCATCTCTCTCCTCTATGGAGTGATGACCCCCATGCTCAATCCTCTCATCTATAGTCTGAGGAATAAGGATGTAAAGATTGCTGTGAGGAACTTGCTGGGTAGGAAAAACTTCTCTGATGGAATATGAATTATGATTTATACTATGTAACTCAGAATTCAAAGCTGCTGCAGACACAAAATTCAAATAGAGAAGATTACCATATGAAAACAATTTCACAAAGTGTCATTCAAAACTATAAGATATTGTAAACAGTGCTACAAGATCACTGAACTTCAACTGTCGCTTCAGGCCATGTTTTTCTCCAGATATATGATGAGGAATGTGATGGCAGGATCATTCAGTTTCAGTTCAGTCATTGACTCTTTGCAACCCCATGGACTGCAGCACACCCGGCTTCCCTGGCCATCACCAACTCCTGGAGCTTGTTCAAACTGATGTCCATTGAGTCAGTGATGCCATCTACCCATCTCATCCTCTGTCGTCCCCTTCTCCTCCTGCCTTCTATCTTTCCCAACATCAGGGTCTTTTCCAGTGAGTCAGTTTTTCCCATGAGGTGGCCAAAGTATTGGAGTTTCAGCTTCATCATCATTCCTTCCAGTGAATATTCAAGACTGATTTCCTTTAGGATTGACTGGTTTGATCTCCTTGCAATCCAAGGGACTCGCAAAGTCTTCTCCAACATCACAGTTCAAAAGCATCAATTCTTCAGTACTCAGACTTCTCTATAGTCCAACTCACATCCATACATGACTACTGGAAAAACCATAGCTTTGACTAGACGGACCTTTGCTGGCAAAGTAATGTCTCTGCTTTTTAATATGCTGTCTAGGTTGGTCATAACTTTTCTTCCAAGGAGCAAGCATCCTTTAATTTCATGGTTTCAGTTACCATCTACAGTGATTTTGGAGCTCCCCAAAATAAAGCTCACTGTTTCCACTGTTTCCCCATCTATTTGCCATGAGGTGATGAGACTGGATGCCATGATCTTCGCTTTTGAACAATGAGTTTTAAACCAGCCTTTTCTACTCTCTTCTTTCATCAAGAGACTCTTTAGTACTTTGCTTTCTGCCATAGGAGGTAGGATCACATGATAGCTCCATTTTTACTTTTTAAAGGAACCTCCATACTGTTCTCCATAGTAGCTGCAACAATTTACAATAGTGTAGGAGGGTTTCCTTCTCTCCACATCCTCTCCAGCACTTGTTTGTTGATTTCTTGATGATAACCATTCTGACTGCTATGAGGTGATATTTAAATATAGTTTTGATTTGCATTTCTCTAATAATTAGCAATGTTGAACATCTTATCATGTGCCTCTTGGCCATCTGTATGTCTTTTTTGGAGAAATATTTGTTTAGTTCTTCTGCCTATTTTGATTGGGTTGTTTGTTTTTGATGAGCTGTTTTTAAATTATGAGACCAATACCTTGTCAGTCACATCATTTGCATTATTTTCTCACATTGTGTGTGTTGCCTTTTAGTTTTGCTTTACAGTTTGCTTCAGTTCAGTTCAGTCGCTCAGTCGTGTCTGACTCTTTGCAGCCCCATGAATCGCAGCACACCAGGCCTCTCTGTCCATCACCATCTCTCGGAGTTCACTCAGACTCATGTCCATCGAGTCCGTGATGTAATCCAGCCATCTCATCCTCGGTCGTCCCCTTCTCCTCCTGCCCCCAATCCCTCCCAGCATCAGAGTCTTTTCCAATGAGTCAACTCTTCGCATGAGGTGGCCAAAGTACTGGAGTTTCAGCTTCAGCATCATTCCCTCCAAAGACATCCCAGGGCTGATCTCCTTCAGAATGGACTGGTTGGATCTCCATTAGGCAGTGGTAATTCAGTTGCTGATTTCATTTTGCTTTGGTTTTCAATCAAAAGATTGTTTCAAGTTTAATAACCATAGGATTTTCTTTTATCTGAATTTTCTATATAGTCTTTTATTTTGATTCATGTATTTAATACTGAATATGTATAGTACACATTTTTAAAAGTGTAAATTTTATTGAAGTATATAGGTTAGATAATACATTGTTGTTGCTGTTTGGTCACTATGTCATGTCCAACTCTTTGCAACACCATGGACTGTAGCATTCCAGGCTTCCCTGTCCTTCACTGTCTCCCAGAGTTTNGATTCCAGCCTGTGTTTCTTCCAGTCCAGCGTTTCTCATGATGTACTCTGCATATACGTTAAATAAGCAGGGTGACAATATACAGCCTTGATGTACTCCTTTTCCTATTTGGAACCAGTCTGTTGTTCCATGTCCAGTTCTAACTGTTGCTTCCTTAGCTGACCAAAAGCTTTTGAGTCTAATTAGGTCCCACTCATTTTACTCTGAGAGACAGAACAGATATTGCTGTCATTTATGTTAGAGTGTTCTGCCTATGTTTTCCTCTAAGAGTTTGCCCATTTACAGATGAATAGAAAAAGAAAATGTGATACATACATACAATGGAATATTACTCAGCCATTAAAAAGAATGAAATAATGCCATTTGCAGTAACATGGACAGACCTAAAGATTGTCATACTGAGTGAAATAAGTCAGACAGCAAAAGTGAAATATTGTATAATATCACTTTTATATGGAATATAAAAGTGATGCAACTGAACTCCTTTATAAAATGGAGAGTCACAGACTTACAGAATAAATCTATGATTACTGAAGGGTGGTGTGTGGGAATATTTAAGTAGTTTGAGAATTACACTACTGTATTTAAAATCATTAACCAACAAATACCTCTGACACATCACATGAAACTCTGCTCAATAGTATGTAAAAATTAAATGGGAAAAGAATTTGAAGATGAATAGATACATGTAAATGTATGACTGAACCACTTTGCTGAACACCTGAGAATAACATAACATTGCTAATCAACTATACTTCAATATAAAATAAAAAGATTAAAATATGTGATAAAATATATATTTATAACATATAAATATATGATATATCTTGGTTGCCAAAATATATCTTGGTTACTGTTGTTATTTTTAGTTAGTTACTTTTTAATTTCTAACTGCATAAATTAAACATGCTTGTGGATTTTCAGAAAACTATTATGGAAATGCAAAATATTGAAAATCTCTTAGGAAGCCCCAGGAAAACATAATCACTCTTAAATATTTAGAAAATAATAAAGACACATGTATATTACCATATGTGAAATGGATGACCAGTCCAAGTTCAGTGCATGAAACAGGGCATAGAAAGCTGGTGTACCTGGACAACCCAGAGGGATGGGATAGGGAGGGAGGTGGTAGGGGGTTCAGAATAGGGCACCACATGTACACCCGTGGCTGATTCATGCCAATGTATGCCAAAAACCACCACAATAGTGTAAAGTAATTAACCTCCAATTAAAATGAATTAATTAATTAAAAAGAAAATAATAACAAAGATAAAAAGTGTTCTAAAAGACACTTTGTAACCTAAAATAAGCACACAGCCAATTATTCAAAATCACTATGAATTAATACATCTATCATATATTTATTTTTATATTGTTCATTTATTTATAATTTCTCTCCACCAACACATAAAGCTCTAATATGATGAGCAGGAACTTTTTATCGTCCTATAATATCAAAAAGATCTAGTAGAGAACATGACATATAATAAATGTTCAATAAATATTTTTTTAAAAAAATAAATGAACGCAGGTAGCTTGATAGGGATTGCATTGAATCTGTAGATTGCTTTGGGTAATATATTCATTTTCACTATATTGATTCTTCCAATCCATGAACATGGTATATTTCTCCATCTATTAGTGTCCTCTTTGATTTCTTTCATCAGTGTTTTATAGTTTTCTATATATAGGTCTTTAGTTTCTTTAGGTAGATATATTCCTAAGTATTTTATTCTTTTCGTTGCAATGGTGAATGGAATTGTTTCCTTAATTTCGTTTTCTACTTTCTCATTATTAGTGTATAGGAATGCAAGGGATTTCTGTGTGTTGATTTTATATCCTGCAACTTTACTATATTCATTGATTAGCTCTAGTAATTTTCTGGTGGAGTCTTTAGGGTTTTCTATGTAGAGGATCATGTCATCTGCAAA